>RJWH01007013.1:0-45911 GCA_004363575.1 Solenodon paradoxus | reverse complement strand
TCAGGACACAGCAGGGACGGGCGGAGGGATGTGGGCGGGGCCAGGGGAAGAGGGCGGGGCGGGCGGAGGGATGTGGGCGGGGCAATGCCAGGGCGGGGCGGAGGGATGTGGGCGAGGCCAGGGGCGGAGGATGGGGCTGGGCGGAGAGGATATGGGCGGGGTCAGGACAGGGCAGGGGCGGGGCGGAGGCGTGTGGGCGCGGCCAGGGCTGGGGCGGGGTTGGGGGCCGGGCTGGCCCCAGCTCTGCTGTGACAGGTGGCCTTCCTGTCACAGGTGGGACTGTGACAGCCATGGGCAGCACTGGGTACTGCTGGCCCCCTCGGTGGGGTGCAGACTGCCCTGCGGAGTGAGCGCACCGAGCTGTGGACAGGCCCCTTCGCCGGCTGAGCCCGGGTGCTCCTACCCGTAACCTGGCACCAGACGCCCCCGCTTCGGGTCCTTGTGAGGAAGGTGGGCGACAACAGGCCCACCACTTAGGAAATCCGGCGCGCTTTGAGGACTCTGCACGCAGTGATGTGTTTAATGAGAGATTCCTGCAGGCCCTTCCTGGTCCTCCTGCTCGCAGGGGCTGGCAGCCCTGGCGGGAGGGAGCGTCTGCGGCACCCTGTCCTCCACCCAGTGTCTCTCCACCGGTGGAGCTGCCGGCTGTGGGTCAGCACCAGGGGGTCACCGTGTCCTGCGGCTTCCCCCATCCTCGCCTCTGAGCTGAGGTCTGTTTTGCTGGAGGCCTGCTCCTCCCTAGCTGGCTCCTGGGAGCGACTCTGACGCCTCCCCCTTGCTCCTCCTGCCGGGAAGAAGTTTCTGATGGGATTTCAAGCACGGTTTTTCAGCTTCTCTTTCTGATAGCTCACTACTCGTGTATAGAAATGCAATGGGCTTTTCTCAGAAACAACTTTTCTGAATGTGTGTTTTTGCTCTGACAGTCTTTCTGTGGATTCTTTAACATCTTATATAAATAATACATCATTGGCCAAGAGTATCCGCTCTACTCCTTCCTTTCTGAAGTAGGAGCCTTTTCTTTCTTTTTCTTGTCTAATTGCTTGTTGAATAAAAGCCATGAGAAGCGGCATCCTTGTCTTGCTCCTGATCTTAGATGAAAAGCTCTCGACCTTCGTCCCTGAGAAGGAGGTCACTGGGCACCTGTCCTGCGCGGGCATCATGATCTCACTCCCTCCGCACCCACCGTGTTAAGGTTTTCACTATAACAGACGCTGAGTGTCCTCAGGTGCCTTTTCAGCATCTGTTGAGACGATCGAGTGGTTTCTATACTTCGTGTGGAGGTGATGCCCCGTGTTGACCGACGTGCAAACGTTTAGTCATCCTCACACGCTGGAGCACAACTCACCCGACTGCAGAGGCTGGGCCACCAGCTGCTGATGCTCCACCCGGAATTCTCTGCGCTCTTGAGGGTCTCTGACCTGTCATTTCTCTTCCTGCAGTGCAGGGTCCTTGTCTCGTTTTGCTCGGTGCGATGCTGGCCTCACCAACAAGGCGGGGACCGTCCCTTCCACCCCTGGTTTTTGAAGGAGCTTGAGAAGGACGGGTGTTCATTCCTCCGTCAAGGTTTGGAAGAATTCACCCGTGAATCTTTCTCGTCCTGGACTTGTGTTGGAGGCTTTATTGCCAATTCCAGCTCCTCACGAGCGCATCTGAGCAGGTTCCCTCCATCTCTGTGACGCCGCCCGGCAGGCGGCACCACATCTCTCAGGCAGCCCACATCAGCTGCGTCGTCATTCAGTGGTCACGTGCTCCTCAGCGCTCCTGTGACACACCGCCACGAGGCCTTCTTTCCCGGGCGGCGGCGTGGGCGCCAGCCGGGCTGCCCCAATGGCCGGTGCACCCTCTTTCCCACACCTTGCATGTCCACCCAAAGCGCCCGGTGGGAATATCTACGTGGTGGTGTTTACAGAAACTGGCCAACATGAAGACAAAAGTGGGGAGCTGGGCTTTCACCGCCCGTCGGCGCGCCGCTGGGCTGGGCCTGGGGCATGTGTCCTGTTGCCTGGCCCCTCCCGGCTGGGTGGCTCCCCGTAAAAGAATAGTAGCAGAAGCAAAGCTGGGAGCAGGACATGAAGCGGGAGAGGTGGAAAGTATGGGTTTACTCGCAGCTCTGCCTCGCCGGTCATTCCTCCATCCCAAAATGCCGGGTGCGCGTGTGTCCTCCCAGCCGGCAGCCACTGGACGCCTCCTCCCGTCCTGCCCCCGCGTGGCTGTGTCTGGAAGGTCAATGCTGCTGGGGCCCAGGACTGGGGTTTCCATTGACAGCAAATTCTCAACAATAAAGTCTCTATTTTAAAAACTTCAAGACAGACGGTCTATTTTAAGGGACCGTGGCTGTCTGTCCCTAGGACTTGCACCACGTGGGTGAGTCTTTGCAATATGCTCACGCGCTGTGGCTGCTCTGAGCAGGCACGCATGCACGTGTGTGTATGTGAGACTCGGTGTGTGGAGAACCAGGCCCGCCAGGCCCACGTGCTAATGCGTGTGAGCTGCCCGTGCTGGTTCCCCCGGGGGTCTCTGTTCTGAGCGGGGAAGGGGCCACCGGCCTCAGAGAGGCCGTGGGAGCTGCTGCCGAGGGAGGGGAGGCCGGGAGAGGGGCCAGCGCCGGGTCTCCTGGGTAGATGTGATTCACCAGACTTTGTGAGGACTCGTGTGCCCTGTTGCGAAAGAAACCTAAGCTTCTTAAACACAGAAAACCCCCAGTGTTTTGAAGCTCTCCACCTGGAGGATATTATTTATATTTTTAAAGGAAGTTGCAGGCAGGCATGAAGGCAAGTTGGCAGGAAGAGAAAGGAGAGAGACGCATTTTTATTTTACTTAGTTGTATGCATTGGTTGTTTCCCCCGGGCCCAGGATGCAAACCCTGGTCCTTGTATGTAGCCTGTGCTTCGGCCAAAGGCAGCGGACCAAACCGCTACCCCACAGGAGTCAAGGAAATGCCAGGTGTGGGAAGTGCAGCGAAGCAGAGGCCTCGAGGGCGGGGTCAGCTCTCCTGGTCACTGTGTGGCTTCCCGGGGGCAAATCTGAGGACACGAGGCCATTCGGGCTTAAAAACACCTGCCTGCAGACCGAGACAGGTGCACGTCAACCCAGCTGGCCCCGGGGCGCCCGGCCGTGGGTGAACCTGCCAGGGGTTCTGCGAGGGATTTGGGGTGAGAATAACACCGAATCGGTGGTGGCCTCGTCCGAAGGTCGGGGCGGGAAGAGCCACTCCCTAGAGAAGGACGTTCCTCTCCCTTGAGCTGGGGCACCTGCTCTTTTCTGTCTTTGAACCAGACCTTTCAGCCTGCCATCTGCACAGCCCGTTCCGGTGAACGCCTCCTCTCGGCGGTCCCGTTTTCCGGGGAGCCTCACGGACACTGGGGCCCAGCACCGGAGCCCAGGTCGCTGCTTCAGACCGACGGACCGGCTCTCCTCACAGGGCCTCCTGCTGGAGTCATGAGACCCGTCTGATGAGGGCCCAGGACCCTGGAGGGGCAGCCGGGTCTCCGCATCCGCACGACAGGGCTGCGGGTTCGCCGGGAAAACGCCTCTCGGCGCAGCAGTCTGTGATGCAGAAGTGACTTGTCAGCAGCCCCGCAGAACTGGGACTCAGACAGATGGGGGCGCGGGAGTGTGCTTTTCTGCCTGATTTAGAATAATCGCCATCCTCTCGGTAAGGGCACCAGCTTTTCGGCATCTAGTGAGGCGCTTGGGGTGACGAGGGGAGCGTTGCTGGCAAATTGAGATGAGGCAGAAAAGGCCACTTGCTGGCTTGTCTCCAGCGTCTGTCATTCTCCCGTTATCTCCAGGTGGCTACGTCCGGCTATCGTCACATGCAGCTGGCCAGTCAAACACAAACTGCCAACACCTCAAAGACCAGAGCCCCAGAGGGCAGAGGGGAAGAGAAGCCGCAGTCCCGGCCGGCTGGTCTCGGGTGCTGCCGCCTACCCTCGGTCCCGCTCTTGGCCACCCACCGGGAACATTCCAGAATACCGATGGCCTTACCAGCCCCCTGCCCTCCACAGGCGGGTGTGGAGCTGGCTTCCAACCAGCCCTGCTCTTCTGGAGTCTTGTTTTGCCAGACTCGTGGGAGACGTCGACACCTGGGACAGTGTCCCCAACCCCAGCAGCAGAAGGGAAGCTGAGCCCCAGCCCCATGCCCACATCACTGAATAAATAAATCCCAGGCTTTCTCCCAACTCTGCTCTGACTGGTGGCCCCTTCTGGCTCAGGTTCTGGAATCCGGCCTCCTTCTCCAACACGGGACATGCTGTGAGCTCTGCCTCCAGCTCACAGGTCTCTGCAGGCCATCATTGTCACCCCACACCGGACATCTGTATAGCCAGGGGCCGCCGAGAGGACCCTCACTCCTGCCCACCTGGCAGGATTTGGGAATCAGCTGAACGGGCGGTGGCGTCCCCGCAGGTGGGTGAGGAGCCTGCCAGGGGAGGGCTGGGAGCAGGCGGCTGAGGTTAGAGGGACAGGGCCGCAGTGCAGTGGTCACGATGACAGACGTGAGGACTAGGACAGGCGTGCTGAGGTCGTCTGTGCAGAGGCCGGTTCTGGGGGCACCCAGGTTTCAGGTGTGCTGGGCCCAGGGCCGCTGCTGGGACAGCGGACTGCAGTGTCTGACCTCAGTGTTCACGAGATAGGGCTGGTCCCCGTGACTCGGGACCTGGAGCCGTTTACGTGAGCTCTCTGGAGCCACGGGCCATGTGGAGCTGCGGCAGACGCGTGGAGGCGCAGCCCTGGGCCGCCCGCCTGAGGCCAGGGTTCGGTTGGGCCTCCTCGGGCCCGTTCGTGTGAACACACGCGTCGCCCGTCGGGTAGATCCTGCACCGGACCCGCTGTTTTAACTTGTTCAACGGTGCTCAGCAGCTGTGGCCACCACCCTGGGAGCCTCGGTGTCTCCTGCCGCCTGGCCACCAGGGTGCACTGGAGGCCACAGGGGCAGAGCGCCTCCCTTCCCGAGGCCCCAGCACCCTCACTGCAGCCACGGGTTTGGGCCCCACCTGAGTGGGCTCATCTGACCGAAGTCTCCCCGAAGGAAGGCTCTGCTGTCGAGCCTGACCTGCCTCCACGTGGGGGCCTGAGCCTGGCTCAGAACGACCGGGAGAGGTGCCCAGGCCAGAGCCCACGCCAGACAGAACAGGGACGCGCCCTCTTTCATGGGTTAGCCCGGCTGACCTTCGGCTAAGCCACTGCTGTTCTGGCTCTTCCAAGAATGGGCTGCCAGGACTGGCTGGCTTGCACAGGGGTCGGGCTGCTTCTGACCGGTGGTGTCCAGAAGGATGGGACCGTCAGTGAGTGACTGGTTTCTAAATCTGAGTCTCTTATTGGCTCATTTTCGGAAGCCTGAATTCTGACGGGCGGCTGTCAATGAAGGCGCATCACTTTAAACACAGCCGTGAGCGCCAGCTCTGTGGCCAGAGCACCGGGAGCCCCCAGGAGGGCAGCCCCTCTACTGGCCCGTCTGCTGGTGGCCCAGGCCCACACAGGGATGAGCACACCGAGCCCAAGCCCAGCACGTGGCGTTGACAGCGCTGGCCTGGCCAGCGGCTAGCACGGCAGTGACCGGCCCCCTCGTGAATGTCTTGGGGTGACCACTGCGTGTTGGGGTGAACGCTGCGGCCTCCGGGAGAAGCCCCAGTTCAGCGCCTGCCTCTGCAGGGGACCCAGGAGCCCCCTTCATTCACCTGGAGGTGGGGACATCTCACTCACTGCCAGGTCCCGGCAAGGGTCCAGTCAGGGCCAGAGGGAGGCCAGCCCCCGGGCTCTGCCGTGAGGGTCCCCCGCCACGTGGGCACATCAGGGACCCACTCCCACGCGGCCTGCCGGGGGCACTGTCCTCGCGGTGGGTGTGCCCTGGAGGCAGCTCCAGGGGCCTCCCTGCTCTGCGGCGGCAGCTCCCGGGCCTGGCGTGGGGTCTTCCCCTGCCACCAAGGTGTCCCGCTGCCACCCACTTCTGAGCGCCACGTGCTGTCGGGGAGTCATCCGGGCTGGTCACGCTTTGTACCTAGCGTGTGGCGGCATCTTTGAATCTCCTCCGCACGTCGCTGTTCCCACTCAGCACACGCAGCGCTTCGGGGCGCTGACGGCTTTGAAGACCAGGTCTGGCAGTGGGGGCGCCGCAGAACAGCGCTGGGGGCGTGTGGCTTTGAGGAAAACACAAATGTCCCCCAAATAGTGGAGAGGAGTCTTCCGAGAGAGACGCCTGTGCGGAGCCGTCGCTCGGAGCCCTTTCCGGTTCCGTGAAGGTCCCCGTCCGGCCACGCACGGCTGCTCCTGTGGCCCAGAGACACTGCTGCCCGCTCCTGCTGTCTGAGGTCGGCATCCGTGGAGCAAGACTGACGGGGCCGGGGCAGAAGGCAGGCCCGTCCTGCGCCGCCAGACCCCACAGGCCTCGCCGGCCGCCACCGCTGCCACCGTGACCCCCTGTCGACCCAGCGGTGGACAGGAGTCGGCCTCAGTCATGCCCAGTTGGGGTTTCCAGCTGGGGGACGTCGGTCACTGTCGCGCCCCCTCTGTCCCTCTCTCCTTCCCCTCTGGGGCTGCTCCACTGCCCAGCTGTGCCCGGGGGCCCCGCCAGCCTCCAGGGCCCCTGTCTCCAGGACAAAGGGTGCCCTTCTTGGGAGACAGATGATTCCTTGCCTTCGGGACCTGGCTCCACCAGGTGTGGCCGCGCTCGAACCCTCCCAGTGCTCTTCTCAGGCGGCCAATCCCTGGTCCGGTGCAGACGGCACCCGTCTTAGACGCAGACGGACAGCGCTGGCCAGGGTCCAGGTCGACAGAGGGCGATCCAAGGGCGCACGGGACCTATTAGGAAGGCGACACTCATGGAGGAGGAGAGACCGTGAAGGACAGAGAGGAACCCACAGTGCTCTGTGGACGTCAGCTGACATGTAGGGTGGGTGCGTCTTTTGAGACAAGACAGCACACTCATGCCTAACGCGGTGACAGAAACTGGACGGGGCACAGGCGAGGACTCTGCGCACTTTTTCTACAAACATGAAAACGCTCTAAAATTCCATCTATTTAAAAATAAAAAACAAACACAGTGAAGCCCTTCTGGTGACATTCAAATCAACCGGTGAGACGTGGTGTCGCTCGTCAGACCCGCGTAGAAGTGGTGTCCGAGCCCGGAGGCCCGCGCCCCAGCGGCCTGAGGCCTTGCGAGCAAGGAGCGGCCAGGATGGTTCCCTGCGCCCGTGTGGACAGAGAGGAGCCCGTCCCTGAAACAGGCCTGGCTCTGCGGGCCAGGGAGCCGGCACCGCCACACGATGCCCGACAGGTCCCGACCGCGACAGGCAGAGGAGCCCGAGCCCGCACAGCAAGGGCCACAGCGGGCCACAAGAGAAGAGAAGAGAGAAAGGCTTTGTCAACAGAAACAGGGCCGAGGACACAGCCGAAAAAGTGCCCTCTGAGCACAAGCAAGACCCCGGGGCATGAAGACAGGGTGGGCGTCCACAGTGGGCAGCCCGGGCCGCAGAGCACGGCTGCTGAGCACAGAGAGGGCTCTGCCAGGGGCGCCGCGCCCAGGAACCCTTCCCCAGAAGGCTTTCGGGAGGCTCCCCACAGCGAAGCGTCTCCTGCAGGCAGGGGGCACATACGCATCGCTCTGAGAGACCGGTTTGGGGCTGCGTGCGGGGGGCGGCAGGAGCATGCGAGCTGAGCTCATCTTTAAAAGATCTCAGGGTGAAAAACATCATCGTTCAATTAAAAATTTACTGAGTTTTAGCTTGAATCTGCCCATCTGCTCCCTTAATTACGCCTAACCCTAAACCTAGCTCCCAGCCATCTGTGTTCCCGTCTCAATAGATGGGGGCTCCTCAGCGCGACCGGCAGGAAGCGGTGCCTTCTTGCAGGGAGGGGCCGAGTCGGACGCACTGATCCTCAGAGGCAAGCGGTGCCTGTCTCTCCGTGGTCAGCGGCGGACAGGGGCTGAGGGCAGAGAACTGCGGGGACAGCCCTCCCAGAGCATGGTGACTCTTCACGGGTCCCGATTTGTTCTCTGGTCATCAGCCTGGAAGCAGAATCAGCAGCAGCAGCAGCCTGGGCCAAGGGTACCTCGCTCTGTGACCGAGGACGTGGCGGCCTGCCGGTGGAGTGACGGAACCGAGACGTTCTTCCGTACAGAGTGCTGCCAGCAGGGCTGCCAGGCCTGTCATGAAGCCCGGAGCCCAGACACTGAGGGGACCGCTCCCCATGGGCCCGGGCCAGAGGAGTGAGACCTGGCAGCCGCCCTGCTTGAAAGCTCTCTCAGGACAAGGCCACTCGGATGTGAGCAGCGCCCATCTGTGGCTGCGCCCAGCTGTCCTCCTGTCCACACGGCCAGGTCCCGCCCCTGTGTCCTTCCTTCCAGCCCCTTGTGGGCCCCAGCGGTCACCAGGCTGGGGGCTCCCTCGGAGCCTCAGCCCTGGCCCACCTGGGGCTCTGACACATCCTCAGGGCATTCGGCTCCATAGCTGGAATCCACTGTCCCCATACCCATGGTCACTCTGGGGCCACCACATGACATGTCTGTCCAAGGCCCCGTGGGTGTCTTGAAAGACCCTAAAATCGGGGTCCAAGACCAGCCTCGCAGGCACCTCCATCCCTCCCCTCACCCCCCCACACACGTTGGCTCACACGCACACACGCACACGCACGCGCACACGGGACAGGGGCCAGGAGAGACAGGAGAGGGCAGCCTGGCCGTCAGGCAGCGGGGACGGCGGGGCCCCGGTCAGGGAGGAGAGCGGGCTTGCGCCAGCCTGTGTGTGAAGAGAGCGCAGAGGGTCGCTCGGGGCCCGAGGCACGACTGACCCGAGCCCGGCCGGGCCTCTCTGTCCCCGGCTGCCCCAGGAACTAAAGTAACCGCAGACTTCAGTTGAAGGCAGCTCGCTGCTTAGGGAAAAGGAAAGGCGGCTTCTATCCCCAGTAGGGAGCATATTTACTTCTTGGTGTGAAGGTATTTCTAAACACAGGTAATTACAAAAGTCATTATCCCCTTGAACCAGCGGGAAACCATGTGGCGGGTGAAACATCCATAAATAATCGCCCTGAGCGAGCTCCCTGCAGTGATACTTCCTGTGTGCTGCCCACCTCTGCGGAAATCCATCTCTGCTCCCTCCCATTCGGACGGAGGTCGGCGGCCGCTCCTCTAACTGTGGGGAGGAGCGGGGGGCACGGGGGACGGAGCCCCAGGCCCCCGAGGGTCCCTGCTCGCGGGAAGCTCTGCAGGGCCCTTGGCCTGAGACCGGAGCCGCCCGCTCCTGCCCCTTAGCAAGTCCCTGGTGGCTCCGCAGGCCTCGCCCTCCTAGAAGGCGGGGACTCCAAGCTGAGTCTGCCGGGAGCATATTAAACCTACAAACCCCGAGCGGGTCCCGGGTGACACAGACGGAGCCACGGAGAGGAAAGGCCAGGTGCTGGGTGGGTCCCGCCGGGCAGGGGACCGAGCCGTCCCTGCGTCCCCGTACACAGCCCCGCGTGCTCACCACGGGACACCTGAATAGCGCCGGCTGCTTCCGCCCATCGGACATCAGAGGGCCCGTGCTTACACACACAGGCTTGGGGCTGGCCGTGGACTCCTCGTTGCCCTGTCCTCTCGCCGCTGGGCCGCCTCGTCACTAGGGGCAGGGCGTGCGGCCCGTCACCGAGAGACACATCAGCATGTGGACCCTGGCTGCCCCTGGAGAGAGGGTGAGGAAACTTTCCAGACTGTCCCAGAGTCCGAGCCAGCAGCTACAGGGAGTGTGCACTTTCTAAAGGTCAGCAGAAAGGCCAGGCCCGTGGACGCCAGAGGACTAAGGGAGGACGGCAGCAGGACCAGCCGCGGACACAGACAGCCCAGCCCCTGACCTGCCTCCAGAGAAAGCTCGAGAGAGGCTCTCCCGCTGTCGGGACGCCCCGGCTTCATGGGGACTTGCCCTGCGCCACCTTTGTCGGCCAGCCTGGCACTGGGCAGCGCGGCGCAGAAGCAGGGGACTGCTGGGCGCCCGGAAGTCCTCGCGCCGCACCCGGGTGCCCGGCTCGGAGACGGACGGCATCCCAGCAGCTCCGGCAGCTCCCTGAAACCTCTGGCCTTCCTGAGGCCAGTCTCTCCCGCCACGGACGTTTGCCCAGCAGCCATCTGTGTCCGCTTCTCCCTCCCAGGAATGTTTCCGACTCCTCCGAAGGCCCCTCCCGAGGGCACCAAGCCTTCAAGCCTGTGCACCAGCCGCACTCGGCCGACGTGAGGCGCCTGCGGGCGAGGCTGGCGAAGCCCGGGCGGGGCGGGCGCGAGGCCACTGAGGGCCAGCGCCCTGTTTCTGCGTCTTCTTTTTGCCGCGCTGTGTCCCCGCAGGCTGGCTCCGTGTCGGGGGCCCATGAGGACGGCCGCAGCCTTCGACCTCACTGAGCGCCCGCGCCGCCGCCTCCCGGGGAGCGGGAGCGCGTCCTGATGCTGAGACAGTGACTCACTCAGGAGAACGAGGGTCTAAATAGCACTGGGAGCTATTTTTAACGCAGTGTGAACGGTGTGTCTGCTGACACAGAGATTGTCAGGGAAACAGATTCACTTACAGTGGCTCGGAGACACCCTGGCTGCAACTCGGCCCGAGGACCCGGCCTCTTCGGTCCAGGGGGCAAAGTTCCAGCAGTCACGTACGTGTGCATTTCGCCAGGACGAACCACTGAAAATACAGAGGAAGGCGGCCCAGATGTCCGTTCCCCGGGGCATAAGCCCTAACGGGTCACAAGAATCTTCTGGCAACTTTTCACATATTAGGGCCATTTCCAGCTTGCTGGAGGGAGAGTCGACAAAGGTTGGTAGCAGGCGTGTAAGGAGCCCAGCGTCATGTGCGGACACATGGAACACTGTGAAGTGGTCAGCGCGCGCCCCCTCAGGCCTGCCGTCTTCCCTGATCGGGTGTGGTGAGGGCCTCCGATGTCCCCTCAACAGACATCTGGCCGCAGCGCGGTGCCTACGACACAGCCACCAGCGCACACAGCACGCCTGTCGCGTGACTGAAACTCGGTCCCCTTGACCGACAGCTGCCCCGGTGCCCCGGCCCTGGTGGTCACCTGTGCGCCTTCTGCTCCTAGAGTTTGGCCACTGAGGGTTTGCGACAGCGAGGCCACACTGTTGGTCCTTGTCTGCCTTATTTCAGGCCGCAGGTGTCCCCCAGATCCTCGTCATGTCACAAAGGGAGGGTTCCTTTGACGGCTGACAGGTCGTTCCATCATCATAGTCGAAAGCAATGACTGGCGACATAACGAACGTGGCTTTGAGCTATAAATTATTCGTAGATAATGTGGCTTCTCTCACATTGTTTTCATCCACTCGTCTGTCGACAGACAGTTAGGGTGTCTGCACACCCTGGCGATGGTTGATGTGCCGCAGCGGACACGGGACAGCTCTGCCTGCCTCCCCCACGTGCTCTGGGCGGACGCGGCGCCGCCGGGCAGCTCTGCTGTCCTGTTTGCAGGAGCTCACGCTGCTTCTTGGGATGGGCGCACCAACTCGCAGTCCCGCCACAGCGCGCGGGCTTCCTTTTCTCAACACCTGCCTGGTACTCAGCTGTGCTCTTTTCACAGAAGCCACCATGGCAGGTGCGAGCTGAGGCCCGGTGGCTCGGTCAGTGCGGCCCGATTCACAGTGCTGAGCGCCTTTCTGTGCATGTTCGGCTGCTCCTTTGCTTTCTTCTGAGAAATGTCTGTTCGGGTCCTTTGCCCGTCTTTAAATCCAGCCATTTGTTTTCTGTCATCGAGTTTTACAAGGTCCTTATATTTCCCACTATTGAGCCCTGATCAGGTCACGGTTCGAGTACTCTCTCCCATCCATCTCGGCTTCCTTTGCAGACAAGTTTGATTCGAGCGCATCTCACTGCTCTGTTCTTGCTTGTGCTGCCTGTGTTTTGGGGACAGTAGCTACAAAATTGCTGCCAAGACCAACGGCATGAAATTTTTTCTCTGCATTCGAGTCTTTTTACAATTCCAGGTGTGATGTAGAGTCTTGGGTCTTTGCTGGGCTGAGACAGGGTCCATTTCATCCTTCGCTGTGGATGCCTGGCTTCCCCGCACCGCATGTGGAGACTGTCCTGCCTACGTCCTCGGCGCCCTGGAAACGAGTCCATCATAAAAGCAGGGACGTGCTTCAGGTCTGTCCTGTCCCATGTTGAGGCGTCGGCTGTTAAGTCAGGACCATACCGTTTTGATCACTAGAGCTTTCTAGTAGAATCCGATCCAGGAATCGTGACGCCTCCAGTTTAGTTCTGTTTTCTCGAATTGCTGTGTAACTCCATGTGGACTTTAGAAATGTGTTTCTATTTCTATAAAGGATTCCCCGGATTTTGATAGGATTGCACTGAGTCTGTAGATCACTGTGAGCAGGGTGGGTGTTTTAACACATTCGTTTTCCGAACCCATGAACACAGAATGTCTTATTCATCTATGTCTTTTAAACTTTCCTTCATCAATGTTGTGTAATTTTCAGTGTAAAAGTCTTTCACCTCTTAACTAAGTTTTTTCCTGAGGGCTTATTATTTTTGCTGCTATTATGAATGGGATTATTTTCTTAATTTCCTTTTTGGGTAGTTTATGGCTCATTTATAGAAATACTATTTTGTATGTTGAGTTTGATATGCAATTTTACTGAATTTGTTCATTAATTCTAATATTTTTGGTCTTTAGAGTCTCTGTTATGTGACCACGTAATTTGAAAACAAACGTAATCTTAACTTCTTTGTGATTTGGATTTATTTTTCTTGTCTAATCCCTCTATAGCTAGGACAGCCAGCGCTTGGCTGAATAGTGGTGGTGAGAGCCTTGCGTGAGTTCTTATAGGAAACACTCCATGCTTTCTCCTCGATTATGAGTCAACTGTGGGCTTTTCATCGGTGGCCTTTACTGTGTTGTGATAAGCTCCTTTGATATCTATTGTGCTGAAAGTTTTTATCATACATGGATATTGAAATTTGCCAAGTGCTTTTTCTGCACCTACTGAGACAAGTCTCTGATGCTCATCTTTCTTCTGCGAATGTGATGCATCACGCTGACTGATCCACATGTTTGGAACCACCCTCGTTTTCCAGGGATAAATCCCACTTGGTCGTGGTATGACCCGTTTAACGACACTTCTCGCAGAGAGGTGTATGCGAATCGCCAGCAGGTAGCACTTTGGCAGCTCGGGAGAAGGTTAGAGAAGGGGCAGAAATTTCCCTCCTGCACACGACCAGCCTCGGGCCCTGACAACAACACGTCCACGTGGGGATTCTTGGGGAACGTCCTGCCCTCTGATGAAAACCCTGACTGTCCAACGCAGATCTCCTGGGCTCAGCAGCCGTCACTAAGCCACACCCCAAATGACTGTCCTAAATGTAATCAGAGATGAAAGGGACCACCCCTCCCTCTGCAAAAATATTTTACTGGCGTGACATTTCCTTTCATTGCAAATAACTACCTCAGGTGTCTTTGTCTAACCACGCTCTGTCCTTTGACAAACCTACGTGCCAGGTTCCAGACCACGGGAACAGGTGACCAGCAGGCCAGGTCCCTGTCCCCAAGGTGGCCTGCCCCAGTGTGGGAGATGGACAAGGAGGTGGCAGGTGTGTGGTGCCAGGGAGCTGTGTGCATGAAGGACGGAGAAGGAAGCAGGCCAGGGGAGGCGCAGGAGGGCCAGAGCTGGTGACCTGAGACAGAGCCTTGCAGGACGAGGGCCCCGCGGGCGTGAGGATGGAGGAGCAGTGTGAGTAAGGACCGGAGGGCAGGGACGAGGCAGGAAAGGCCGGCGTGGACCACAATGACCCAGGTTTATGAGCGGGGAAGTGAGCAGCCCTGATGTGGGCTCTGACGTTCCCACCCCATGGAAGACAGCGTGGCAGAGCCTCAGACATTACAGCGACTGCGCGGTGCCCGTCCCGGCACAGCCCCGAGGAACTGAAAGCCGGGCAGATGCACGCTCACCCCAGTCACAGCAGCATCGGTCGCCACGGCGCAGGGGAAAGGGCCCGACGTCCGACGAGTAAACAGGTGACACATGTGGGACTCAGAAGAGGCGGTCAGCACCCACTCCAGCACGGGGGATCGAGGCGGCCTCGGCGAAGGGGCGGGCACAGACGGACAAACGCGGCATCATTCCACTTACACGAGAGGCATCGAAACCACACAAATGTGGGTGATGGTGCTGGGGGCTGCAGGGGTGGGGCTCGTGTGCTGTGGGGACAGGGCTCCAGTTCCAGAAGATGGGAAGTTCTAGAATATTTTCAAAATTTCCAGGTAAAAGGATGTGGTCAGAGCCCAAGGGCTGAGGTGTGGTGCTGCCCCCTGACCCGGAGGCTCACAGGTGTGGTTTGTTACGTCACCAGCCCGACTGGTCACTGATGACGTGCGCGTCTGTCCTGTCCTGGGCCTCCCACGCACGGCGCCGGGCCCTTTGTAGCTGGTGTGCTGCGTGGAGGCCAGGCTGAGGGCTCCGAGTCTCCCCGCCCCTCAGACGTGACGGAGCGGGACGGGACCGGACAGGAGAGGATGAGTGGCCAGGCCTCGGGGCCCTGCCCTACCCCAGAGTCCTCTCTCTGAGAGCTTTGGTCCTTCTCCCTGCTGACCTTGGTTTTCTCTCTGCTGACCTCCAACTGCCAATTCCCTCAACTCAGCCCTCCAGGCTCCTCTGAGCCCACCGTTCAGGGTCCTCCTTCCAGCCCCCCGACCCCTGGGACCTCAGGGAGCACAGCCCCTTTGGGGACGCTCTGTCCACTCCACTGCAGACAGTGAGGTCCTGCATCTTGGTGAATCCAGGGCCCCCACGCCCACTGCTGGGGCCACACAAACGGAGGGCGCCCTCCGGTCTACGGCAAGGGAGCCTCCACGCCCTGGGGAGGTCGCGTTGGGGGCCACGTTGGCTCTCGTCTCAGCCCCGTCCCAGGGCCTCTCCCAGAAGCTCATGAGGACTCTGCAGAGGGCAGGATCGCCCTCCAGCCGCCGCCACCGGACGAGAGAGCTGCCAGCCTCGGGACCCCGCAGTGCTCAGTAGCAAGTGGTGGGACGGGCGTCAGAGGCGGGACGGGGAGCCCGCACAGGTGTCCTGCCCTCGCCTTCCCGTCAAGCTTCCACTCAGCCCAGCCCCTGAGGGCCGCCCCTGCGGGCCGCCCCTGCTGTCCCTGGCGGACGGAGACCCGCTCTCACTCGTGGGAGGAGCTGGGCCCACTCCCGCCGGCTCAGGGAGCGTGTGAGTCCTCTGCCGGAGCAGCCTGGCCGCACGGCCGGCTTCTCACAAGAGGACTCATACGTCCCGGGCTTCCCAGCCCGACACAGTGTCCGTCCCCGGCCTGCGGTAGGGGCCTCCAGGGCCTGGGGGCCTCACTGCCTCCTGTGGGGCTGTGACAGTCGTCTTGGTGCATGGCTGCCCCCACCCTTGCTTTCCCATAGGTCACACATCCCTGATAAATCACAGGCTGCGCCGGACGGTCTCCCGCGCACTGGGACGGCCCAACAGCCCTGTGCTCAGAGGAGGTGCCATCAGGGCTAAGGCGCCACCCAGGCTGATGACTGATGGCGTGGTCGCTCCTCACCGGGTGGACACAGCACATGGAGGGCAGGGGCTGGACCCTCAGGACAGAGGCAGAGGCCCTCCCTCCGGGCCCACAGGCAGGCAGATGGGAGACAGCCAGGAATGGGGCACAGGTCTCCCCGAGAGAGACCATGAGTGTGCATAGAGCTCCCAGTAAACTGTCAGGTGCCACCCGTGCGGGGACCGTCTCACGTGGTGTGGGGTCCCTTGTGGATGGAGTTCTCACGAGAACACTTTCCAGACCCCCGACAAAGGCCCACAAAGGGGCTGTCTCCCGGCGTGAAGCGTCTGCGTGAGCAGCTGGCCCTTCTCTCCCGCAGAACCCAGCTCAGGGGGCCACTCAGGGAGGGCGCGGCTGCAGGAGTTCCAGCTCACGCCCTCGCCGCCTGGTCCCTGCGCAGGCATGGGCGGTTCCTCCGGGGCGGCCTCCTCTGGGGACACTGGGAACTGGGGAACCGGACTCCCCCAAACAACCGAGGGCAAACAGCCCCGGGGGCTCAGCCCTTGGTCCCCTGCCCAGGAGGTGCCCCGGGCTGTGGCGGGATCTCGTGTGACCAGGTGGCCGTGGGGGCCCCACTCCGGCCCAGTCACCTGTCAGTCCTCACTGCGTATGCTGTGTGCACGCTCAGAGCCTCACGGGCAGCTCCTCTGGGGGTGTCCGCTCCTCGCTCCCCGGGCCTGGGGCCCCCCAGCCACCCGCCCCACTCCTGACTGTCACTCCCCACACTCACATCACATGCGCACAGGCTCACATACAGCCACACCACACACTGTCACACTCGCGCTCGGCCTGTGGCCCCACAGCAGCACGAGACGTGTTCGCACAGGAGCTGACGGGCCCCAGTGGAGCCGCAGCCCGCCCGCCCTGTCCCCAAGGGGCTCGGCCGCCCGCGGCCCAGTCACCTCCGGCCTCACCCCTTCGCCTCCCCCACCCCAGCTTCCTGGTGGGTCCAGGCATGGGGACACCTTGCTGACCCTCTGTGGGGAGTTTGCTCCCAAAGCCGAGTGCGCTGCCTCCTCCGCGTCCAGCTGCAACGCCACGTCCCGGAGAGAACACCTGTCCACGAGCGCACACCACCGGCGTCCCCGGCCGGCCATGCCCCTGTGACCCGGCCAAGTCACTGCCCCCCACAGGTGTTGTGTTCTGTGCCTCCCGTCCCCAGGCTGGGCCGCCATGCTGTCCGCTCAGTCACCAGGCCTGTCCCTCCGCCATCCACCCGCTCGCACCCGCTGCCGAGCAAACGGGCCCAGGGCCACGTGGGAGGCGGCGCCCTCGCCCTCTTCATTGGCCTCCGCACGGCCCGGGGGCAGGAGGGGCGCCCAGGCCTGAGGGAGCACTAGACTTGACCATAAAACGAATGAAGGGGGTGTAAGCGCTCGCCCTGTGGGGGCCTGTCCAGACCTCGGTGGGCAGGCACAGGCCTGATTTCCATCTGAATTTGCGGGTGCCCTTGTTTAGAAGGAGAGGCGGGAGACAGGACCTCCTACTCCCCAGCCCAGGCCCGGGCGGGTGGACAGGGTGATGGGTCTGCAGACGGCGGGCCCACCCGCCTGTGCCTGCCGGTGGCCCCAGAACCCCAGGCTCTGCCGCCCCGGCCCCCTTTCCTCCGAGGCCCCTGGATGCCACCCCCCGTGGCTAGCGAGGGTCTTGATGGCAGCAGGAGCACCAGACGTGTCCGCTCAGCAGCAGTGGGGCTCTCTGCCCTCTGCCCGAGGCTGCACCCCGCTGCCTTCCCCACGGTCTTCCGCTGGGACCTCCCGGCAAAGAGGACCCCAGCCTCCCCTCCACCAGCCGCCTGGGGGCCCCCCAGGAGGCCTCTACCCCCACCGCCCTCCCGGAGACCCCAGCTGACACACCCCCAGCCCCACTGCGCCCCAGCCGCCAGCCTCCTGTCCCGGCCCCGCTGAGGCAGCAAGAGCGCCCGCCCAGAGCCAGGGAGCCTGCTTGGAGGATGACCTAGTTTTAGTTGAATCTTCTGCCAGCTGCTAAATACCTGTGTAAATACATGAATTAACACATCTGTCAACAGCACTTACTGGGACTTAAACACGCTGGCGGCGGAAGGTGATGCAGACAAAACTCGTGCATCCTGAGCAGCTTGGGGCTGGACGCCTCCGCCGACCACTCGGCGCAGCCACAGCCCCAGGGCCCCGGTGGGCAGGGGCCGGGCAGCCGGAGCGCAGGTCCCGGGCGTGCCAGTGAGGCGCCGTGCAGAGCACGGCTACGACGGGAGCCGTGTCCCCATGGGCACCCCGGAACAGTCCTCACCCTGCAGGGTGGCGGGCGCGGTGCGGATCCTCGGGAGGGCTGCACAGGGACGGTGACATCTTCCTGGGGTCTGGCGACCAGCACTGTGGGCCACGCAGGCAGCGCCACTGCTGATGATGGTCAGCAACTGTCAGGCCGCCCAGGCCTCCGGGTGCATCCCGCTTCTTGGGGACAGTGGCCAGCAAAAGCCTGGGCGCCCCACTGCCTAGCTCTCCAGTCACACGACGTGGCGCCATGCCCTTCCGGCCTCGGTCTCCTCGCCCGGCCCAGCAGGCACTCCTGCCCGAGGCAGCCGCGCGGCTCAGATGGTTGCTGGCCGGGCTGGGCCGCCTTCCCTCTGCTGTGTTAGGAAGCCTCACGGGCCCTTTGCCAAGGCTCCCCCCATGGAGCAGGAGGCTGGGGCTAAAGCGGAATCCGCGGGAGGAAGGCAGAGGAAGGGAGCCGCCTGGTCCCTTGGCAGGGGCGGGCGGGAAACACGTGCTCTGGCTTGTCACTCGAGACGAGGGACTCTGTTTTGGGGGCTCCTGGGCCATGATAGACAGACAGGCAGACAGACAGGACAGAGCAATCCCAGCGCAGCTGCACCTGCCGGCTGCCGGGGACCGGGAAAAGGGCAGCCGGCTTCCTCTGCCCCTGCACCACCATCGCGCCCTTTACTCCCAGCCAGGACAACGAGAGGCGTCCGGGTTCTCTGCCCAGGAAAGAAGCAGTTTTGTGGGGACATCACAGTGGCCAGTGCAGCCTCTGGGCACCCAGGACAGTGGGCACAGGTCCACCCAGGGCTGTGCCGCCAGTGTCCACCATCAAGTGGCCTCTTCGCTCATGTGTCCAGATGTGACCACCAGGCCACTTGGGGGACACGGTCCCGGGGAGCCCTGGGGTGGCCGTACCATTTGGTATTCCTTCAGGAAATGGCAGGAGGTGCCCATTATGAGTGAGTCCTCATGGTTGAGGTCATGTGCTGAGCAGTGCCCTTAGCTGGGCACGAGACACCGAGGACACGCGCTCACGGACAGCTGGGTGGCCCGCGGCTCCCTTCCCGTCGAAGCCGCCAGTGAAATATAGGGGTCCTGCTCCCAGCCCCTCCCCGGGTGGTGGGCGAGAATCCAGAGCTTGAGATGTGGGAAATGGAGCCAGGGTTCGAGGAGACCACCAGCCAGCGGAGAGGTTGCCTTGTCTTGTGACAATGATTAGTTATTTATCTGAAGACAAGGAAACCCCACCACGAGGCTTAGCTATGATGCCAGTATCGAGGGATGGCGGCAGTCTCTGTGGGCGACTTAGAGAACAAAAAGACAGGGCCCACTGAGAATGGGGCGGTGTGAAGTCCCCCATCCTTCAGGACAGGAACCGAAAAGCTAAAAGGGACAGTGCTCCGGAAGAGACTACAGAAAATTCCAGGTCTTGAAAGTTGGGCTAAGCTAACTCCCTGACTAGTGGTGTCCCTAGGCACCTAACGGACACAGAGAAGATCCTTCCTAAATGAGGGGAACATCGTTCTAGCCCTCTAATGACTTCTAGCACAGCTTTTCAGACTTAATGTCCAACACAAAATGCAAGATAACCAAGCATAGAAATTAAACAAAACCCAGCAGAAATAGTAGTCAACTTGAAAAAGATAAGCTTGTGCCCTAAAATTATATTCAGATGAAAAGATACACACCCTTAACTCTATTCAAGGAGGAAAATTGAAAAAAATTGGCAGAGAACTAGAAAATATTGTTAAAGATCTTAAAGTTTTGAAAAGTACTGAAAAATATATTTTTTTTCAAAAAGTCTAAATGGATGCCTTTAATGGCAGCTTAAAACAGTGTAGAAGAGGGAACCGGTGAACTGAAAGACAAAGAAAAATAAGGTAAGATGCATGAAAAGTTGAGTGACAAATTGAACATACATTAAATTTAAGTAATCCTCCCCAAAAAGAGAAAGAGTAGGATAGAGGCAATATTTGAAAAGAAAATGATTGAGAATGAGTGATTTTTCCTGATAAAAGACATCAGTTGACAGATGATCTGCAAAATTAAGTGAACTACAAGCTGGGTCAGTAAAAAGCAAATCACGTCGAGATGTTCTACCATGCAGAACAAAGGCAGGAAAAACTATTTTAAAAGCAACCAAAAAAAAGGAGAAAAAGATTTTTTGCAAAAGAGCACCTATCAGATGGACAAGTGGCTTCGCAGCAGAAACGGAGATGTAAGAAAAGAAAGAATTCATACTAGAGTATCCAAGAGAGTCATCATCAGGCTAATGCGATCGTCCCAGTGGAAAACCTTTTAAAATGGACACAAGATAATGACCACTCTCAGTCCAAAACAGAGAATTCATCACTGGAAAAGTGTAATAAAGAAAATTCTAGAGTTTCCTTCAAGAAAGAAAATGATTTCAGAGAGAAATCTGGAAATATAGGTATAAATAAAGACCAACAATATTAACACGTGTGTCGATGAACCTAAAGAAAGAATGACTTCAGGGTCATAGAAACAGAGGGAGAACGGAGCACCGGAGAGAAAGAGCGGAGGGGAGAGATGCAGGCCGAGGCCAGCCCTGACAACTGAAGAAGGATGGTCGGACATTCCCATCCTTCCTGTCCCCAAAGGGCAGACAAAAGATGGCGGCCTCCTGGGGAAGAAAAATCCAGAAGGCACGAGCATGAACCACCCTGCTCCTGATCAGAGCAGGAGAAACGCAGCCCCGAGAAACTGGCGGCACAGATTCATGTCACCGGTGCGGCCCGCACACCTCAGCTTAAAATTCGTGGCACAGCGCTCCTGCACAGACACCCCCCGATCACGGATAGAAGCAGATGTGCCTTCTCTCTGGAGGAGAAAGTCTCCACCTTAGGCCTCAAGGAAAATTCACACAAGTTTTTAACAGGCGTGTTTTCCACAAAAGATGAATCAAGCACACACCAAAGTCAGTCACCACCAGGAAGACAAGAAACAACAAACAGAAAAATAAGACTGGAAAAGCTTCAGACGTTGTCATTTTAGTCGCAGATTAAAAAAAAACCAACAAATCTATGTGCTGTCTTTAAAGAGAGAGGAGCTTGGACATCCCAGCAGTTCTCAGGCCTCTGTAGCATGTGGAAAAGATTCAGACAGAACACGATCAGCATCTCAAACACACGGGACAAATTCACCAGCTATCACATCCGTCTGAGAAGAGAACTGGCAAACTGGAAGACAGTGCAGAAGAAATTTCCAGAATGTACCACAGAGAAAAGAAATGAGACACATAATAGAAAGGTCGACGCATGAGCAGCGGGGTGAGGACTCACAACGCACCCTCCGGTGACGGTCTCGGGGAGCAGAGAACCTTCGAGAGGGTCCCGGAGCTCCGTGTCAGGGTTACGCGCAGCTGAAAGGCATCGGCCTACAGATCCAAAACTCCCATGACTTTGAAGCAAAATACCTACAAATTAAATCACAATGAGTCTCTTTAATGAGATTGCATTTCACTAAAAGCATCGTCTAAAACCCGTAAGGGGGGGAAAGATGTGTTCATTTAAAGAATAGAGATCAGCTAACTTCTTAACATTTTAAGTCAGGTTTTAGTGGCGTGAAACCTTCAATGGCTCGGGGGTCAGAAATCTAGAATTCTAGAGCACTGCGATCAGAGGGAGAGCTCTCAAGGAGGAAGAAATAAATGTATTTTTATATAAGGAAATGTAACAGAATTGAGAGTTTCCTACCAGCAGATCCTCTTTAAGGGTATTTTAAAGGGAAAAGAAAATAACCTCGCACGAAAGATGTAAAACCCATAAAGAACACATAAGTATGTGGGAAAACATAAACAAATGGACTACATAATTATAGCAGTGGATGGTGGGGTCAAAAATAGAAATGAAGCACTTGAGAACAAAATGCTGGATTTGTAATGTGCCTCATAAGGTAGCAGTGAAACACGCAGAGTTAATTTTAACAGAACCTCGGAGACACAGAGCGATGCCCACTCAGAAGGGAGATCTCGACACAGAGGGTGTGCAGACGCAGGAGGCATGGGCCAGGCCACGGTCGCAGGCCAAATCACGGAGGACTAAGTCTTTGCTCCAGAGACTAAGCTACAAAGTAGTAACAAAAAAAGAGATTGCCCCCATGTTTGGAAATTAATATGCTTTGAATGATCCATGAGTTCAAAGCGTTACAAGGAAAATCAGAGATGCTTTGTGCTGAGCAACAGCAAATATTATGTGATACAGCTATGAAATGCAGGCCATGCTGTACTTAGAGGAAAAAAACATACTTTGTCTATCTTAGGGGGGAAGCTAAATTTAATGAGCTAACCATTCAGCTCAGGACATTTGGGACAAACATGGCAAAAAAGGAACCCAACTGAAATATCAAGAAAGGTTCTATTAATAGAATCAGATTAAAAAATGAAAAGAGCAGATGAACACACTCGTTATCTTAAAAACTAGTTTTCGTGTCAGTGCGCTGCCGAGATTCATTAGGATGAGCGCGGGCATGAAGAGACTGCATCAGGGCGCTCGCTGGGGGAGCAGCAGTTAAGTCAGTCGCCTCCGATGGAGTGCAGGCCACGTAGCCTGGGGTGTGAGTCCTAGGTCCGTCCAGGGGAGAAACAACCAGTGTGAGCAACTAAATAAAAATACAGTAACAAAGCTTCCTCCTCCTCTCTCTTCCTGCCTCCCGGCCTGCTTGCCTTCATTCCTGCCAGCACCTTTCCTTTAAAAGCGAAGTACAAAAGTCCCCTGCATGCAGAATCCAGGGCTGTGAGGGACCCTCCCCATCACAAAGTAGGAGAGATTCGCTTTGTGAGACAGGAGAGTGGACCGCTCTCCTCTGGCCAGGGCAGGAGTAAGACCCGCCTTCCTCAGAGGTGGGCCAGAATCAAACATGGGACCAGAACCCACGCAGGACACCGACCGTGTGACATGGGCACTTTCTCGCCCGCCGCCGTCCTGGCTTCTCCTGCACAGTACACAGTCGGCGCTTGATAAGGTTGCTGGTTGAAAACAAAAGCCACGAGGGCCTCACGCACTTCGCCACCCTCTTCTATTGTCCATCTGTCGGTCGAAGGGCTGAGCCCGCTGAGAAGGGCATGAAGCTTCCCGGAGCCCAGCCAGGAATTTCAACATCCCTTCACGACCCTCTCCCCCTCGATGCTCCTGGCAAATCTCGTGCCCCGTGGAGCCCCCTTTCGGTGAGCACGACCGATGCCGCAGATGAGCGCGCCGCCCCTGGGCCGGCAGTGTCCGTGCCCCTGACCATGCACACCTGTCCACGTCAAGGTGTGACACATGCCGGCAGCACCCGGAGCAGACTTCTGGCCAGAAGCTGGCCGCTTTCTCCTTCATCACGGAAAGGGAAGCCCCACACCCTCTGCGCATAAAAATAAAAGCCTTCTGTTGCCGAGGAGTTTTCAAGTCACTGTTTTTGTGGTGCCTCGGAAACTTCCTCCCGGCCAGGCCCGTGTCAGCTTGGCCGCCGTCCGGGCCGGCACAGCTGCTCTGGTGGGACCAGAGCCCCAAGCACGAGGTTTTGTTCCCTGTTCAGCAGAAGCAGCCCGTTCCTTTCAGCTCCATTCAGCACCGAGCGGGAGCGGGCAGAGAATCAGTATTTGTGAAGAGAAGAACCAATCATTCGGGGGAAAACAATTATTTGCTGGCTTTTCAGAGAATATTATAAATAATGATGGTTCAAAACCCTGGGAAACTGCTCACAGAATTGCTGGACGGGAGCCCTTTAATCTGTGACGCATTCGTCCTCCAGCTCCCTCTCCCTGTGCAGAGCTGGGATCCATGAACACGTCTGCAGGAACACACCCCCGACCTTCGGCGGGAAGGGCCCACCCAGCCCCTAGGGAGTGGGCTGCCATGTGCTTGGCGGGGTGGGCCCGGGGGGCAAGACCCCTCCTGTTTGCTGATGCGGGAGGCCCGCGTGCTGCCCACCAAGCGTGGGCATTCGGCCAGCGAGCCAGTCCGTGGCCTGCTTTGAGATTCGCTAAGAAAATGCATGCTCCCCGCTGGCCAGTCCCCGCTGCCATCTTCTTCCTGAAACGCTGGGACAGTGTGTGCTCCGGGGCAGGACAAAGCGATGGCCACTCAGTGGCCCTGACTTTAAAACAGATCACCTCTGCCGAAATCACGTTCTTCTTATGGGAGCAAAGGCGCAAAGGCTCATTCGGTCCAAACGCAGGGTGTTTTCCATCAACCAGGCGATGGGTGAGAGGCCCCCAAACAGCGTCGTTTCCAGACACCATGTCCTCAGGGCACCCGAGCTCCTGGAGTGGAAAGGTGGGGCTTCAGGGTGGGTGCTGGGGTCCAAAATGTCTCTGCTGCTTCAGCCCAGGGGACCCCCCGGCAGGTCTGGAGACCACGCCTGGCCCTGCACTGGTCACGGAGCACCGCCCCGGCCTGAGGTGATAGCCCCACACTGGGGAGCAGGCAGTGAGGGTCCCTGACTCCTTTTGACAAATGGGGAAACTGAGGCAGCGTGCACGGAACCAGGGTGGCGGGACAAGCTTCACTGCACAGGGGCTAAGAGCTCCAGGGCCCGGGCATGGACAGATGTGACCAGAGGGCAGGACGGTGCTGACCGGCGGGAAGGACCTGCGAGCAGGGCTGGCCAGCTGCACAGCTCTCGGGAGCCCAGCTGCTCCGGACTCCCCTGGAAAGGCACTGACGGCAGGACAGAGGGGTGCTGACACCAGGCAAGGGAGCGAGTCACACATCACAGCTGTCTTCCGTCCGGAGGGCCGGATGTCAGCTCAGCAGCACACCGCCGTCCCCGGCTTCCCTGGCCGCTGGGTCTCTCTGCTCCGAGCTCACGCGGAGGGTGGTGTGGGCAGCATCACTGCTGGCGTCTATGTTGGTGTCAGGGCATCGCATCGGCATCTTCCCTGCCCCCAGGGCACCACCACGTTCCCCCAGGACAGGCGCCCTCCCACTGCGCCGTGGGGAGGGACGCCTCTCGCCGGTCGCCTAGCCAAGGCTCAGCCACGAGACTGGTCACAAAAAGCACAAGTCCAGAGCCTGGAGTAAGGGTTCATGGAGCTGGCTGCACGGGGAAGGCAGGGCGGAGGAGCCCTGGGTGCGCCTGCCGAGGACATCACGGAAGGGGCCTGCGCGCGGGTGGCAGCGGCGTGGGGCCGCCCCAGCGGCATGGACTTGCGGAAATGAGTGTCGGCTGCGGTTCCCAACCCCGAATCCTCTGTCGTCGTTGGAGGCGGCAGTGCTGCCCGATGCCGTCAGGACCAGGGAATCGCAGCAGGAGATGCAGATGAAAATACGGGTCCAATAACAGCGCCCCAGAACCACTATTGGAGGACCCAGCTGAAGACAGTGAGGCCATCTGCTACCCATGACAGGCAGAGTTTAGAGTCCAGCGTCCCAGCGAGGGAACCTTCCAGAGGCCCCCACAGAACCGCAGCAGAAAAGGTTTCCTCTGGTCTCGGGTTACTATGGACACGGTCCCGAGGCCCAGAGCGAGTGCCCCGTCCTGGGGGGCGGCACTCAACCAGGAGCGGGAGGCGGAGGGCAGGTGTCTGGCAGCCAGGACTGAGTCCCTGGCCACCTCCTCCCTGCCTCTGGGTGACAGCAGGCTCTGGCCTTCAGCCCCCAGCACCAGCCATAGCGACACCAGGGCTCCACACCTCCACCTCCCAGGCCCTCTGTCCAGCCCAGGCCGTGAGCAGCCCCTGACGCCTGTACCTCTGCGGTGGCCTGAGCTTGTCCCCTGCAGGTCCCTGTGGCACGAAGTTGCCATCTCAGTGAGGTGCGACCATTGAATGGCTGGCGCGGCCTCTGTCAGCCTCTCCCTGGCCCCTGGGTGAGGGACCCCTCTGCTCCTCCCTTGGCCTGCCTGCACCGTCCTGTGCTCGGCCTGCCCCTGCCCTCGGACCCAGGCTCTACCTGAGCAGGGAACCCCTGCTCCATGCGAGCCCCTAAATCTTTCGAGGTTCCCTTCCCACTGCAGGGTAAAGCCCCAGGGGCCGGGGAGGACTGAGTGGGATGGCACCTCCGGCCTGGGCTCTGCACTCGCGCTCTGCACTGATGGCTGCAGATCTCAAGCAAGTTTGCATGTGCTTCTCGGCCATGCGTGTGCTGTCTGGAGAAATGCCCGCGGGGTCTTCGGCCTCTGTTTTCATCAAGTGTCTTTATAGTTCAGTTTAGAAGTTTCTTGAAGAAGAAACACGTGTTCCAGGACAGCCCCTCACCAGGTGTATAAACGGCAGATGCCCCGCCCTGGGGGCCCCCAGCCGGACACAGGCCGTGACCCTCCCGCAGCAGAGCTGGCCCGCAGGAAAGGGAGGCCCAGAGCAGACCCTGACAGGCCTGCGACACGCAGCCACTTCAGGAGGTGGCGGGAGCAGGGTCCAGTGTTCGCGGAAGCGGTGGCCGAGGGGCAGCCTGGACACACGCTGCTCTGGGTTTGTTTTCTGCCGCCCTCCAGGCTGTCGGGCCACGCCGGACAGCAGCACCGGTGGGGCGGGGCTGGGCTCCCAGCGCGTGTCCAGGAGCCGTGGGCGGAAACGGCGTGCCCTGGACGGGGCGAGTGGGAGCGGCGGCCCTTGAAACACACGGCGGGCAGCAGGCTCTCGGGAAGGCCCGTGGGCACCGCGAGCAGGAGGGGCGTGCAGGACACTGCTGTCCGCAGCCTCGCGCACGAGACGTGGGAAACGCCGGGCCGGGGCTCTGCGTCTGCTGGCGCCCACACATCGCCGCACGCAGAAGGAGGCCCCTGAAGGGAGAGCTGCGATCTCGCCCCCAGTCACGCTGGCAGGGGAGCCGGGAGCGGCGGTCTGTTTGCACGAGGGCAGAAGACAGGCTCCAAATTCTCGCCCCGGCCCTGCGCGCCAGCGGGGCCCCATCCTGCGCCAGGTGAGGCCCAGAGGGCCTCCTGGGGGCAAGTCCCACCCAGGTTTCCAAGCTGGGGCTTGGCTTCCTGTCTCCGTGCCTCAGTTTCCTTCTCTGCGCAGTGGGGTGGCGATAACAGGGGGCCTCCTAAGGGCCTACAAGTCACGCTCCTGCTGTTCGGCAACAACCTCGTGAAACCGGGTCCATTTCAGGATGACGTTCTGAGACACTGAAGCACAGCCTCGGGGAGCTCCTGCAGGGGGCACGTGAGGCTGTGGGCGCTCACGTCTGTGCCGCAGAGCCGCACACCCCAGACACACCGACGCAGCCAGGCTGTCGGGAGGTCACGTCACGCCTGGATTTGTAATCTCCCTTCCTTTAAAATGTGTCCAATAATCAACTTTTCACGTCATTTCCCTTTTGAGCCTGGAAAGGCCAAGACAAAGCTGCCACCTTGTCTGTGAGCCCCCAGGGCAGGGGCCAGACCTTGGGCCGGTGGGAGGGTGCCCAGTGGGTCTGCGCTGCGGGTCACCTGGTGGGCGGCTCAGCGGGTGGGCTAGCCCTCCAGCCCAGGTCGGTCTCCTGCGGTGCAGCCTGGCGGGACAGAGCGGCGCCCCTGCCTCCGGGAACTGCTTCTCCAGCAGCAGCAGGGCCTGTGCATCACGGAGACGCACGGCCGATGGCTGTCCCTGCCGACTCACTCCCAAGGGCAGAGCGGGCCGGCGGACGGTGGTGGCGTGAGCACAGGCTTGCGAGAGAACAGAGTCGAGTCCTGTGGTACCTGAGTCCAGGCTGGGGGTCTGACGTGCCCCAGTTTCAGGGTGACCACGCCACACGCCTGCCAGTGTCGTGCCCACAGTTTGCCGCGTCCACCATGGATGAAAGCACTGCTGCCAGTGGCGTCTCCCCAGTCTCGCTTCCAGGGGGTTTGGAGCATCCAGTGTGGCTGGTCTTCTGAGGGCTGCAGTGATGGCGCAGAGGGCATGCCAGCAGCCAGGTGCCCTGACTCCTCTGCATCCCAGTCATGGGTGCTGGTGCCCGGACAGGCCATGCTGGAGGCCTCAGGAAGGCCAGTTGCCTGGCTGAGCCCCAATGGCATCCTGTGCAGACAGCCCGCCTGGCCCGGCCGGCCCTCTCCCTCCCTCCCTGTCTTCTCACACAGGAGTTGGGGACCCTGACTCTTCTCCCTCGGGGCCACCCATCTCATACTGGCATGTCCTTTTCTGTGTCCCCGAGGCCATGGGACCATAGTTCCAGCCACTAGAGGGTCCGGCCTGGGTGCAGGGTCGGCGGGGGTGTGGGCCAGGCAGAGGGTGATGGAGGGTGTTGCGGGTGCGGGCGGGGGTACAGGGGGGTCGGGGGTGGTGCGGGTGGTGGGGACCAGCCTGGGAAGGGCTTTGGCCAAGGTGGATCGCCTGCAGGCTGCAGTGATTCCTGAGGGGCGCCTTCCTTTCCTCCCCTGGTTCCTTTCACTCGGCTTCCTCTCACTTTTAAAAAACAGTCATTAGAGGAGATCCCTCAGGAAATGAAACACAGAACACTGTGTTAAGATATCATAGACGTTCTGACTTTCAATACCCAATTCCCCAGAAAATGCCGAATTAAGCCAGTTAGTTCCACATTTACAGAAACACTGGAAATTTTCTGGGGAAATTATTCAGAATGAAATCAGTAGCTGGTAGCGTCTCTCTCCCAGCTCTGTCTGCCCAAGTTCTCACGCAGGAATCTTCTGTGAATGGACAACACTGTCCTCCTCCTGCTGCCTCCCGGGCGGGCCGCACCCATCGGGCTCAGGACGGCCGCGGGGCACCCTCGCAGCCTCAGCAGCTCACGCCTGCGCTGCCCCTGTTTGGAAAACTTGAGGGGTAAAGGTGATTTTCAACACTGACCTGATAAAGGTCACCTTCTTGTGTAAGTAGATTAATTTTTTCAGTCGCAGACTCCTGCCCCGTCTTACAACTAAAGAGCAGATCTGACTCTTGTCAGTTCAGTGTGAAGCATCGTGGTAATGATACGAGAGAGGAAATTTCAAATACTTATGCATATTCGAAAATAGTCTAAAATAACATAATACCTCGTTCAATTAAATATTTTAGTTCCACTGAAAGCTAAGCAGTGGAATGCACTGCTTAACGGTGCAGGCACTGTACTCATTCCAGTAATTCGTTGCATTCATAATTCTTCAGAAAGAGCAATCCTCGCTGTGCAGAAATAGGATGTTCATTATAACCAGGACATTTTTTCCACAAGGCATAATAACATAAACCTAATAAGATATTACCTAATAATATTCTGTCATTATATTGGTGCTTGATTCTGTAAAATATATTTTAAATCTCCAATTAACATCTAGTAAAATTGACTATGGATCTTAAAACAAGTGTTAAAGAAAAATTCTTTGTGCAGTTTAGAAATAATTGTCATCAGGCTTTTGTCAAACCTCAGAATAACAAATACTGTCTGAACTCTCGCTACTGCTGCTCTAGAGCCGGAGAGAGAGAATAAAGCAAAGCTGTTTCTATCTTCAACTCGGAACCCTGAAACAGAAACATGAGAGCGCGAGCGGCGTCCAGGGGCCTCGCCGTCCAGGTCACGAGGCCTGTCAGCGCTGGTCTCACTCCCGTCACCAACAGCACGGCCCTGCCAGCACTGCGCCGGCACTGTGGGCTCTCCGGCAGGTGCCGCCTAGAGGGAGATGAAAGTGAGCAGGAAACAGCAGAGAAAACTGCGGCCGCAAGTCAGGTGAGCCGTGCCTGTGGATGCAGGTGGTGGGTCCTCGAAGGCTGTGAGCTGGACCAGTTGGCGGTGGGACCAGCCTTCCCAACAGGACCTTCCCATCCGCAGAGTAAGTCAGGGCTGTCAGATCACCCTGATGAGAAACAGGGCCTCAGTGTGCACGACGAGGTGGAGAAACACTCTTAGCAGCCGGAGTCAGAGCTGTTGGGAGAGCCGACCCCACGTTTACCGCCCACCTGGCAGCTGAGTTCAGTGGGGAGAGGTGGTACGAGGCGCAGCGGGAGCGCAAGTCCGCCAGGCGCTTGAGTGGGCTGGGGGCATCGGGGAGGCAGAGACCTCAGAGGACAGACCGGCTCCTGCGGGAGGGACCATCATTCCTCCAACCCGTTTTTGGAGGAAGGTGGCCAGCTGGTCCCCCTTGTTCAAGGAAATCCAGGAATGCAGGTGCTATGTGAGAATTCTCTTTCTATGTTTTTTTAAGGAATGAAGACGAGCAGGCAGACAGGTGGGAAGACAGAGGAGAAGAAGCATTTATTTTTATTTAGTTGGTCATACTGGCTTCCCCCCCAGCCCTGCACTGGGCCTTGAACCCACGACCTTGGGATGTATGTGGCCCTGCTCCCAGGCGCACTAGAACTTTAGGCCACCAGGGTACACCTGAGAATTCTCTTTTTAAATGCTTGCTCACATTTTTAAAGTATAAATGTTTTTACAACGTGAACTTAAAGCCCCCTTTTGCAGCTTTGAAGAGAGCTGGCGCAGACTGCTGGGGAGAGGCACATGTAGGGAGCAGCAGAGGAGAGCGTGAAGGAAATGAGGCACGCCTGCTGGCAGGCCCATCCTCACACCACCTCCGTCATCGGGATCACTCAGCGCCCACTGCAGAGCCCTCCAGGAGCAGGAGCCGAGCGTCCAGCCACCCGGCTTCCCAGGAGGAAGATCCAAGTGGCACTGAGCAGCACTGCCGTATGACTGAAAAGACAAAAGCCTCCTGGAGCCCAGCATTCCCCACTTTGACCTTCCCCTTCCTTCTTTCCTGAAGCATGGCTGAGGGTTGGGAGGCATTGCACCCCTACTGTGGCCATGAGGACAAAAGTCACAAACAAAGCACGGTGGCTCAGGAAGATGAAGAGTCCAGCTTCTCGGGACAGTCAGGTGGCCCGCTATCTCCAGCTGGTGTGAGTCCAGACTCCTCGTCAGGGAGAGAACGAATGCTCTTCTCATCCCGGGTTCCTTAGAACGCAGAGCCTGAGGCAAGGGTTCAGTGCTGGCTCTTCATGGAAGGAGGCTCTGCAGATGGGCAGGAGGCGGGGTGTGCCGTGTCTTGTGCGGCCCCGCCTCCAAAGGGACCCTGAGCCTGTGGACAGGTGCCTCCATCTGCCAAGTGGGATGTCTCTGCCCAGACATCTGACAAGTGTTCTGGAAGAGTCTGTGGGAGAGAAGAGGGAAAAGGAAATGTTCCCAACTCCTCCCATCCCTTATTTCCGATTGGTCAAAGACTTCCCCCAGGTATTCACACCATCTGACTCCAGGCTGGACCCTGGAGCCCACGGGTAGCTGTGACGGTGTTGGGTAGCACAGCTGTGATGTGTGTGACATGTAAGGGAAACCAGAGACCACAGGGGACAGCTGGTCACTCTGAATTCACAAGAGTTCACAAGGGAACCTGAAGGTGCTGGTTCTCCTGGGCCAAGTGAGTCGCCAGTCCTGATGTGAGTGTCTGAGGGCTGCCTGTGTCCCCGTGGTGTCTAGAGCAGAATGCAGGCTGAGAGGGTGGCCCCAGGCTGACAGTGTCACAGGGATGCCGAGGGGATGTCGTCCATCTGAAAGACTCTCTGCTGAGACAGGCAGCATTTTCTCAGGTGCAGCTGAGCTGTTTCTAAGTGAAAGGTTCTTTGCTCCACACCAGAAGTTTAGCAAAGCTTACCAACCCACACAACGCTGGGACAAATCAAGTTTCTGGGGGAATTGTGTGTGTGTGTGAAAGAGACTCCTCATAAACTTAAACATATTCAGTTTAATGTTTCAATGTGCTTTTGTTTTTAAATCATACCATTTTTATGTTCATTTTACAATGTCCTTCAATGACCTGTTGGTGAAGAAGATGCGACGTGTATTCACACACTGCTGTGTCATTAAATCAATCAAAACAGCTTTCTCTGTGCGCAGACTGCCGGCAGCACAGGAGTTCATCGCGCCGGGCCATAGCTGCCTGCCTCCCTCCCCTGCCAACACAGAGGGAGGTTCAGGGCAATTTTCAGTCTGTCCCTGTGCATTTGTGCAGCCTCGTTTGCATGCCTGGGCGTCTTGCTCTGAGTTCTCGTTTCTGTTGCACTTACTTGTCTCCAAACCAGTGGAAGAAGTGAAAGGAGATCAAAGAGAATAGAAACATGAGAAAGAAAAGATTTTAAAGTCATGCATCCAAAAAGGACTTGTAATCAGAACATTCAGAGAGCACTGGAAGGCCAGCAGCGAGGACATAATCCCATTTTCAGACGGGCAGAAGAAGTAACCGGTCCACCGCGAGGATACGCGAACAGAAAAGCAGCGCAGAAAAGCTTCTCCGCATCACGGGGCTGGGGATGCGAGCGGAAGCGTCCACGAGACCCCACCGCAGAGCAGAGTGGCGAAAGTCAGCAGCACACGCGCGTCAGCACACGCACAGAGCCCAGCACAGCCGGCGCAGCCCGGGGCGGACCCCCGACTGCTCGCGGGCTGTGCTGGAAGACGGCTCAGAACCCTGACAAACCCGGACGTGCACCTGCCCGGCCGTCACCGTGTCCGTGCTGGAGGGACTTGCCGTGTGCTCGCCGCCAGGCCCTCTCACGAATGTGCCGCAGCTATGTTTGGACAGAACGGACTGGAAAGCAGCCCCCCGTGACCCATGTGCAGAGCTGCTTCTGTGCTGACGGGCTTGTCCTGATGTGCAAAGAGGCCGGTGGGTACACGGAACAGGCCTGCAGGGGCAGGGGATAAAAACTGGTGCCTGCGGCCTGCCGAGGGCAGAGAGCCTCGCAAACTCCGCTCCTGGAGGTGGAGACCCGAGGAGCGGAGCCCTAGAAGCTCTCCTCCGGCAACGCGCGGACCCTCCGGGATGGCCGTGGTCTGCGCCCGGGCTGAGTGCCGTGTAAACGCCTCCATCAGTCCTCGCCCCACTCTCACTCATCGGTGACGCAGAAAGTCTCCCGCGCCTGAAGCTGGCTGAAGGGACTGGAACCCCGGGGGCCTCTCACAGGCTCGCAAATTAGTCAAACTGCTCTGAAGGGAGCAACCAGCCGCCGTCCGCCGTTTCCTCCAGCAGGAGCAGCGCTGGCGGCCGCACAGGCGAAGGTGGCCAGGCGGCTAAGCACGCAAGAGCACGTGAGCAGAACCAGCTGAGCAGGCCCGGGACGGGCTCTGGGCAGCGAGGGCAGGAGAGAGCAGACACCACGTCACAGCTGCGCACAGTGGCCCGCTTACGGGAAGGGCAAGATGGCCTGCTGAAGTTGCAGTGTCTGCAGAGTTTCGTTGAAAAGTGTCAAGGAAATGAGGAAGCGAGCATGACAAGCTGGGACTGGGGCTGGCGTGAGGGCCGAGAGTCTGTGGCTGGAAGTGGGCGGCGGGAGGTCTGCTTCTTCTCCGGGAGGGTCAGGGCTGGGGCTCAAGGCCTCCTGACTTGTGACGCCGGACCTGCCTGCCCTTTCTTCCCGCTGCTTCACAGGGAAGGCAGTTACAAGAGTACATGCGTCCCAGTACTCCGGATGGGACCTGACACTGGAAAACTATCAGGTGATTATAATAACAGCTTGATGGAGAAAAGAGCCTCACCGTTTGCTGAGGAAAAAGGCTCTGATGAATTGCAAACACGTGTGTATGATGGAAAAAAAAGCTCTCAATTAGCGGAGAACCGACCAAAGGGTCTGGATGAAAAGCCTCCCCCGGAAAGCTAGCGCGGCGACCCCTGAGGGCGAGGTGGCGGAGCGTTTTTCCTCCGAGTCCGGAAAAGAGGGCGCTGCTGGCGGTCACGCGTGCAGCTTCTCCCTGGGCACTTCCACCGAGACCGTGATGCAGACCGGGACGTGGAGAACTGTTCCCGCTGAAGAGGAGGACGCTGCTGTCTTTGCAGAGGCTCTGCGGTTTGTCATTACCCCAGGGCACCGGGGCACGTCCGCAGTTCTGCTCCGGCAGCCAGCCACGCGGACGCACGTGCGACGCGCCGAGTCCGTGGAGGCCCTGGCCAGCGTAAGACCGGGGCGGGGGGCGGGGGACGGGTCGCGGGGCACACGCGCCACAGCTAGGCTCCGCCTCGGAAACGTGGCTCTTGGGGTGCAGCAGAGGCCTCGTCCACGAGGCCCGCAGACACTCAAACGCCCGAGAACGGACCCGGGGGCAGCGCGCTCTGCCGGTCTGGACACAGCCGTCCGCCCAAGGGGAAGGGCTCTCTGTCAGGCCCTGGGGAACACGACGGACATCAGCACCTTGACTGGTGAGGAGACTCATCCCACAGACACCATTGCCTCCTAAATTAAACAGAAACTCAGTGGAATTCTAGCCACCATCCCAGCAAGCTTGCACAGTCATCTCCAGACCGGTCACCAGCCCAGACAGAAGCTGGCTCCAGGACGCACTGCTCCTGCTCCCGCCCCAGCCCCCGGCAGCGCCGCGTCTGCGGGTCTGACTGCGGGGCCTCGCTGAAGCGGGTCACACGGCGCTCGCCACGTCGCCCCGGCTTTCTTCACTCCGCACAGCACCTGGGTCGAGCGCGAGGGAGCAGGTGGGGGCTCCTCTGTCCATCTGTCCATCCCTCCGTGCGTGCATGTGCGTGTGCAAAGGAAGATCAGGCAGGCGTGAAAGTGAGTAGGCAGGGAGAGAGGAGGAAGAAGCGTTTACTTATTCAGTTGTCCATTCGGTGGCCCCATGGCCCAGGCGGTGGCTGGTGGCCCCTGGTCCTTGGGATGGACATGGACCACGCCAGCCGGAGGCCGCGACATGCCCACGAGGCCACCAGTTGCTCCGCCCCTTCCGGTAGAGGCTGGACGACGCTCCCGGGAAGGGCGCCCACGCATGCTGTCCACGTCTGCTGATGGGCGCTCGGTGCTTCCGCCTTCGGCTGCTGCGAACAGGGGTACAAATGTCTCCCCGAGATGCTGCTCCAGCCCCTGGCTATGTAGCCAGAAAGGAACTGCTGGCTGCATGGGAACCATGTTTAATTTTTCAAGGCGCGGTCTGTTGGTGAATGCGCAGTCGAGGGGCCTCGCTGGGCTGGTTCTCACAAAGGTGGCCGTGCTCTGTGGTTTGAAACGGATCCCAGAGCCCATGAGTGGCTTGAGGAAGCAGCGCGCCTCTTGGATGCCAGCAGCAGAGACAACATGCACAGAGCAAAGCGGCGCGGCTCTCAGAGCGCTCACGGAAACCGCCCTTCCCATGCGGCGAGCCGCCCGCGGCATCTGAGACTGGAGACCGGGGAGACCACGTGAGACCGGCCGGCCGGCCTGGCCCGTGCGGGTCCCAACCCACGAGGCTCTCCAACCCCCGCCCTGCCGCTTTTCAGCTGTGCTGGCCCCGCGTCATCGCTGCTGCTACAGGCAGAGGGGACCGTCCTGGTGGCCACGCTCTTACCAGGAAGGCACTGCACCCAACGGGAGTCGAGAGTTAAGGAGAATTTTTAAAATTAAATCTGAAACCGCAGGATCTGTACAAGAGGGGATGATTATGCCCGGGAGTCTTTATCAGTCACAGCTGTTCCATTATGTTTGTTTACTTTAGGGGAGAAATGGCCCTTTGAAATACACAACCAAAATAAACACTGGCAGCTGCAGGGAGCGGGCGAGGGCGGCCATCAGCGCGGAGGGGCAGCCTGCTAGCCCTCCGGCCGCAGCGGTCGTCCCCGAGGAAGCCCACGGCAGCCCACGGCTCCAGGAGGCACGGCCGTTGCCGCAACGTGGCGACCCAGGCAGGAGCCAGAGGGTGCGGTGGCTGTTTTTCAGGACTGAACATGGAATTCAACGTGGGCTGCAGAGAGAGTGACCACACACGTGCTGCGTCCTGGACCCCGCGGCCGAGAGCCTGAGTCCCCCAGCGCAAACGAGAAACGACCTGACTCAGGGAGCGACGGGCTGTGAAAGGTCTCAGTGATAGTTTGAAGAGTTAAATCCGGCCGATCGCAAATGTGCACAGTTTAATTCATTGAGGGCAAGACTTTTATGTTTTCACTTGCCCCAAACCGTCTCTAACCAAAAATCAAGAGAGAAAAGTGAAGGGAAGGGCTTTGTCTCACACGCAAGCACACACACACACACACACACACACACACAGACAGACAGGCCTGTGTTGTTTATGAATTCACACTATTTCCCTTCCTTTACCTGACAGTTTTAGAACGTGAGGAAGATTTCAGGTAGGAAACTCTTTTTTTACTTTAAGGACAAATGCTGAAAAAATTAAATTTGAAATGTTGGCCTCTGTGTCCCAATCGGATATAATGAAATTACGGCTTCTGACAGTGTTTCCCTTTTTATGGTAATTGAAACCACTCTACGGATAAGGAACTACTTACACAAACGTGTTGTATTAAAATATCTGTTTCCACGAGACAGGGGATCTCAGTGGAACACTCGTCCTCTGAGGTAATGACCCAGAGAAAAGTGATTTCTGTTTGCTTTTCCTTCCCTGAAACACGAGCTGCACGGAAGGAGAGGCTGCAGTCAGGAGGACAGTCACATGGGGACTGCAGGGACGAGCCGGGAGCCACGGGCCCTGTCGGATTCCAGCTTCGCTAGAAGGCAGCTGGAGGCCCGGAGCACGTGGGGGCCGGCGGGAGGGCTTGCTCCCAGAGCCAGCAGGGCCCCGGCGGGACACTGGGGCCGAGCCCTGCGTCTCGGGCGTTTCGGGAAGACTGATAATGTGCCATCGCTTTCCAGAGGCGTGTTCTTTTCTCTCCAGTCTCAGCCCTCACACATGATGCTCGGATGCAGACTTACCGGTGATTCGCTGGAGCCCCGGTGTTTCCAGGTGAAGTGTGGTTGACTCCAGGACTTTTCCAGATACAAAGAGCTAAATTGTGTCCACCCTGTCCCACTACTTCTGTGCATTTCGGAAAACATTTGAACGGACTTTCTATCGCTTAGGAGCGCTTTAGGCTGCAGGGAAGGGTTGGCCCACACAGCCCGAGAGCCACTGGCTCCGTCGCTCCCCGGTGAGAATTCTGGAGGGGCCAGCCCGAGCGCAGCTCCCTGACGCCGGCCACCAGCACAGGCACCTCCTCACTTCCCCGAGTCCTCGGCAAGTTCACTTGGCTCCACGTCCACTGCCCCTGGTGACAGCAGGCTGGTGCCCGTCAGCAGCACAGTCCCAGTCCCATGAAACCAGGAAAAACAAAACCAGGGGAAGAGCCACGGGCAAAAGGGCGGCAGGGCCCACTCTGTCGGAGAGCCAGGCGTCCCTGGAGCCCAGGCTCCACACACAGCTCGTTGGGGCCGGGGCTCCTGCTGCCTCCGACCACACGCGCCCTGCGGGGACGAGATGCCCGTCGGGCTGATTCGGCCTTAGACACGGGGGGCAGACTGCGCTGGGCTCTGGAGACCTGGGCTCTGTTGGTGGAAAGACGGGGCAGGGCTGCCGGGCAGCTGCACCTGCTTTCTCTTCTCACCGACCGCACCGGGTGCTGTGATCTGTGGAGGCAGCTCCGCGTGGTGTCTCAGAATGGGGGCTGTGCGGGGCGCATGCCGGCACCAATGCTTAACACCTTTAAGGCAGAATTCTTCTCAGGGTGGGAAGAGAGCATTTGCGAGAGAGGACGTGGGTGGGACTGTCCCTGCGTGAGCCCGGGGCACCCGTTGTGAGGACCATCACTGGGTGTGGCCCTGCCCCCTTCCCTCCCGTGACTTCCCCCAGTAGCGCTGGAGGTGTGACTGGGGGACCCGGTTCCCTGAGGTCACACTCACCTGCGTCCTGCTGGGAGTGCCAGGCGGGCGTCGGCTCTGCCCCCACAGGCGGGAGAGGCGCGGAGGAGCCCAGCCTCCACACCGAGCTCTGCCACGAGTGCGCAGAGACGCGGCTCGAAAATCGGGGCAGACTGGAACATGGCCTGAGCCAGGAGCCAGGGAAGCAGGTGGCAAGGACACGAGGCAGCGAGGACACAGGGCCGGCTCGACGGCTCTGGATTTAAGTTGGGGAAGCGGTTCGGCCAGGTTGGGGCAACTGCGCCCAGTGGGGATGCAAAGACAGAAGGAGGCAGCTCTTCTGAGGGTGAGGGGGTCTTGCCAAGGCAGGGACACAGCATGGGGCCTGCTGCCCAGAAGGACAACGCCCGGACAGGTTGGGAGCGGGGTTCCCAAGGTTTCGGTCTGCATGTCATCCCTGCAGTGAAGCTGTTTCCCTGTTGCCGCCACCTCGGGCCCCAGAGCCTCCGCTTCCCAAGAGTCTGAAGTGACAAACGTCCACACTGCCAGGTGGTCCAGGACTGGCCGGCGCTCCAAGTCCCTGACGCAGCAAACAGCACACACACGGGGACGGGAGAGCCGCCGGGCGGTTGGAGGGGACAGCCCAGCACCATCCATCTGGGCAGGCGTCCCCGAGGTCCCGGGCCAACCCCCTTGCCCACCGCCACCATGGGGCCCCACGCTTCTCTCCGGAGGCCACGTCTGGGGACATGGTGTCCCCGCGGGAAAGCTGAACACCGGGAGAACAGTGTGAGCCTCGGTCTTGCCGTCACCTCTCGTCTGGAGACAGGCCACTGAAGGGACACGCTGGCTGAGGGCGGTGGCTGCCCCCGTTCCCTGTTCAGGGCATCGTGACTGCTCTCCACACCCACACCTCACGGGGACCCGCTGTCCCCGAGCCCTCCAGGGACTGGGCTCGGCAACCACACCCCTGACCCGCCGCCTCCGTTTCCCGCGTGCTTCTCTCAAAGCCAGCTCTGTCCTTGTGACTTGAGCTAAGGTCACGTCTTTGCCACCTTTTCTCTCGGAAGAACTGGCTTTGTCTTTGTTCCATGACTGACATTTCTGGGTCCTTCTTTCAAAACACGCAGGAAAATGGTTCCAGCTGGTGGGGCCTCTGGCACTCCCCTCGGCCGTCCCCCCGCCCAGCGCTGGCCCCGCCGTCCTGCCGGGGCGGCGTGGCAAACTGTATTTCTGATTTTCCAGTTATGGTTGAAGTCACCAAGAAAAAGCAACTGAAGAAAGAGACCGTTGATGCTGAGGAGGCGCTCTGGTCACTCAAACAGGCTGCGTGAACACCATCCCTGCCTCTGCCGGAGCCAGCGCCACCAGCTCAGGCCGGGCCTGCGGCCGTCCCGCCCCGCTCCCGGCTCCGTGTGGCTTTGGGAAGCTGCTCAGAGGCTCTGAGTGTTCACTTTCTGCCTGGAAAAGAGGCATCACAGAGAATGTGAAAAGCCGTGGAAACGGCCCCAGATGAGCCTGGCACACAGCCGCCGCTCAAGCAAAGCGAGGCCCCCAGCTACCCTACTTCGTGACGGCCCTTAGACTGGAAGCGTCTGGGCCGAAGGGACGAACGTCTGTGAGAGGACTTCTGCTATCTATCACCTTCCGCGGGAAACTCTCGAAAACTCACAAATCTCTCCCCACCACCTCTTCCAGGTGAGGGTCACGGGGCTTGGGTTGGACCTTGAAGAAGAACTGAGAGGCCAAGAAAGACGCCACATCAGAAGGCCAGGCTGGTGGTCAGGGGCCTGTGAAGTGACCGTGGCGGGACTGGCATCACAGCGAGGGACTGGGGAGAGTCGCCAGGATCCCAACCTTCCCGCTCAGAGTCTCGCAGACCAGGCGGGTCTGGACACGGTCCCCGAAGCCACCCCGCTCACCCCGTGTTGGCCGGCACCTCCAAGGCCTCCTCTCCCGGCTGGGGTTCACACGGCCCCCTGGGAAGCCCCGCTCCGGTCTAATTACCCCTGAGCCTTCCTCGAACCTCACAAACCCAAGAAACCTGCTCTGCAGATCCCCGGCCTTCCAGTAGCAGCCCCCCCAGCCCCGCCCAGGCTGGAGAGCGTGCGAACCCAGCAGTGGAATGACCCAGGCGGCGGTCGACCCCCAGGAGAAGCGGTGTGCAAGCTGCTGCCTGGCAAGTGGCATCGCTGGTGTTGGAGAAAAAGAACTCAGACCAACAATTTCTCCTGGCTGAGGGCCCTAGAAGGCTTCCTGGAGAGTCATCTAACGTCACCCTTCTGCAGGAAATGTGGGGTGGTGGGGTGTACCCGTCTTCCCAGATGCCCGCTCAGCTCACAACATCTGGACGTTGTGCTTAGTACCATGCGCGCTTGTGTTGGCATCAAAATCAGTCCTTACTGATGGAAGGGAGGGCGCAGAAACCTTCGTCCGCTGGACGATGGGGCCCCTTGCCTGCGATGTTCTTGTCAGAAAGCTGAAACTCCCGTGTGTGCGGAGGGCATTTGCGGAGAAGCGAGTCTGCGATGGGGGTCCCCCAGCCACCACTCGGCTGCTCTGGGCGCCGCTGTGTCCAGCGTGCCCGGTGCCGGTCCTGGGCTGCGCCTGCAGGCCACTGTCCACGCGGGCTCGGTGGCATCGCCCCGCTGTGGGGAGCGAGCTTCTGCAGGTGACGTGGGCGCCTCACCCCGGGTTCCCCATGACCTGTCGGGTTCACATGCCGACATGAACAAGCCATGCCACCTGCTCCTTCCTTGCCCACCCCTGGTAACAGTCGGCAGTAACTGTCTATCAAATCCCTTGTGAATCTGTTTAAGAAAAGCAAGGTTCCCTCTGGAAGCGGAGAGCCTTTGTCTCCCTCCTGCCCCGCGGGTGGACCACGTCCCGCCCCGCATGCTCAGTGGGAGGAATTGTTATCAGGAGCGCAGGACGCGACAGAGGGGACCTTCAAGGGCAGCAGACAAAATGCACCTTCTTTCAGGGTGCGGACCAGGATTTATAGGCAGAAGGCAGCTATTCTCAGACTCCTCAATAAAGATAAACAACCTGAACAAAAGGTAAGTATTTCACTCAGTCTATGAAAGCCTGTGAAATTTATTTTTTGCAAGCTTTTACAGTCCGTGGCCTTCCCATTCAATCTTGAATAATAGCGCGGAATTGAGCCGTAAAAGCTTCCGAAGTTTGAAGCCTTTTGACAAGTTAATTTAGCGGTATGGTAAAAAGTTTTTCCCCAAGACAGAATAAAGCCATCATATCATGAGTGTAGCAGTCATCCCGAGGAAAGAAAACACCATTAGGACTAGAAATGATGTGCTTTATGGAGATAGTTTGTGGTTTCGTGTAATCTACTATCAATATTTCAGGAGAAAGACATTCACTCATCAGTCAGCTGCAAGTCAATTCTCCACTTAAAACCAGCACCCAGGGGCCGGATCACATGCATCTCTTATTGGAAAACAGCCTTCTCCGAGCTGTTTCCCTTTCTGCAGTTCCTGAGATTCTAATTGTGGGGTGTGTGAGCGTGCATGTGCGTGTGTGCACACGTGTGTCTGTGCGTGCGTGTGTGTTACAAAGAAGTCTTTCTTGTTTCCTGTGGAAAAAACAAGGAAAAGAAAGCAGCAATATTGTCTTTGTCTCTCCCCGCCGCCCCCGCCCCTGCCCGCCATCCCCACCCACATCTCCCGTGGCCGGTGGCTTCTCTGGCCCATTCAAAGCCAAACGGCCCGCTCTGCCACTGTCTTTAGATGCCACAGAGTCTGTGAGGCTTGTTTTTGTTTGTTGGCTGCTCGTTGGCTTGTTTGTGTTTCAGAATGAAAGCCAGCAGCTCAGAGTGCCTGGCGCAGACTGTTTCCCCATTTCCGAGGTGAGGACAGAGAGGAAATGCAGGGGCTCCTCGCCACCCCGCTGCTCAGGGGCTGTGGCTCAAGCTCTCTGGGGAAAGGGAATGGTTACCTACACATCGGGCGGGTGATACAGATCTGGCTTTGTCATGATGGAGAAAAAAAAGCCCAGGGAAATTAATTACATTTAACAAAGAAATGCTTCAGATGCCATTTGGTCTTGTGCCCTGAATATCAATCTCCAAATGTTTCTCACTTGAATATTTTACTGGGGAAAAATAAAATTAAAATGGAAAAACAGATGCCCTATTATTGTGTTTACAGAGTGAGTGCCTGGGTCGCTTTGATGCACTCCCACTTTGCCAGGCAAGCTCAGCCAGGCGGAGGCATCAAGCGCCTTGAGACTCTGTATAAGGATGTCGTGTGTCACAACTAAAGACACCAGGCAGATCACCCAAGGACAAACCCCAGTCCTGCATCAGCAGAAGGGGACCCTGTTTCTAAGTGATTCTCCCCTTGGGTTCTTGGAGCAGCAAGTGGTTTTCCACTTTCATAAAGGAACGATTATTTAATGAGCCCTCTTCTGCTAGAGGAGCATTATAGGAAGAAAATGCCCAATGGGTGGGGATTGGAGAAAGAAAATCCCCAAGTCACTGTGACTGGTTCAGAGCACACACTCTGAATCATCCAGACCTGGGTCCAGACGCCACATCCTTCCGCCCCCTCACAGGTGTCCTTGCCGTCCGCAGACACTGTGGATGCCTGCGTGTGTTGGGCAGTGCGCTAAGTGCTAGGACTCCAGAGGAGTGTAAGTGGTGGTCCCCGGCCCCAGGAGGGTACACTCCATCTAAGGAGATGGGCCCTGCGTCCCCAGTCTTCTGGGCCTCATCTGCACAGCGAATAATAAGACCACCCATCTTGTAAGGCTGTTGTAAAGATTACATGAGAAAACATCTGCCTAAATCTCTCACGCACAGTAACCGCTCTGACGTTTAAATTATGAGCCGGCAGCCCTTTTAATCAGTCTAAATTATAAGCTACGGCAACATTTGTGGGGTCAAATGTTAAAGAGATTCCCAGAGTAATAAAGAATATTTTCACTTAAAAGTGAAATAATGATAAAACACCCCTTCACCTAGTAAGTTCCTTCCTTCTACTCAAAAGTACCCCAACACACTGTGGCTACTTGAAACGTTCAAACTGTTTGTCCACATTTACATCTTCATCTGAATTATCACTCAGATTTCAGAGTTTCTTTTGTGTCTAAGAAGAGACACAACTTGTGAATAAAAACGCTGCTGGATTTTCATCCAACAGCCAGACTCGGCCGTGCACAAGGCTGACAGCCCATGAAATGTCATGGGATCAGCTATGTAACCGGCCATGTGCTTGAGCCTGACTCTAAATACTGTGCAATTCTCGTCTTTTCTGGATCACAGAGATGATGTTCATTCAACACATGCTCGTTGAGGACCAAGAACTGTGTGGGGGGGAGGAAGGACTGCCGCCAACGAGAGACTCTTGTCTAACTGGAAGACAGCCATCTTGAATACACAGCCACTTCAGTTAAATGAAAATGGAATCTGCTTTTGAAGCTGGACCCCTTTATCTTACATGTGTACATACTGCTGACCTTCCTCAGTAATCTGCCTGTTATTTCACTCACCAGAGGACTTTATTGGGAAACCAGTGTGGGGTAGGGGGGACACACTCCTCCCCAGAGCAGAAGCCCAAACCAACTTATTCAGATTTTAGAGGGGCAGTTGTAACCGAAGAGTTCATTGGTGGAAACTGGGAGTCCGATGTGTCGCGACTTTTCATTCGTTGGTGTATGGCATGCTCTCATTGGCTGAGCTGTTGCTGGGCAAAGAGGCACTTCCTTCATCCTCTTGCTGGTGCTGGGAAGCGCCAGCACCTCCCTTCCCAGGGGTAGGCAGGCACATTGGGTTCTGTAGTTTGCTGGGATTCCTATAGATTAAATTCCACAATATAGTCACTATTAGTGATTCTCAGCTTACAGAAGGGTAGACAGAATGATCAGTGGACACACACGTGTGCACGCTTTTCTTGCATGTATCTAGCTCACGTCACTGTGCTGTGCGACAGTCCTCTGCATGGGTGCACACTGTTGACTCATTCAGTCGCTGAAAGACCTTTGAGTTGATTCCAGCCTGGGGTGTCAGGAAGAGAGCTGCTGGAAACATCAGTACACAGGTTTCGGTGTGAGCACCTTCTTCATTTCCCCTGCATGCGTATCTGGGAACAGGACTGCTGGGTCCGAATTCCAGTGATACTTACCTTCCACAACCCCCTGCGAGGCTGCTCTGCAGCATGGCTGTCCTGGTTCGCACCCCCACCAGCCACATGTGACAGTGGCGTGCTCTGTGTGGCCAGCAGTGCCGTCGACCTCACCGTAGACGTGGTGGCTCATCCACAGTTCAATCTGCATTTCCCTGAGGGCCGATGATGTTGAATAATGATGTCAAATTGCTCCATATTTTTTATGGTCTTCGCCTTTTGTGTTCTGCATTAAGAAATCCTTACACAGACTCTCCATCCCACATTTCTTTCTAAAACTGTAAGATTTTGCTCTTAGCATATAGGTTTTTTTCCTTCCAAGTTTATGGATCAGGTGTGGGGTGGAAAGTTTTTAGATACACTTGACCATTTGTCCAGACATCAATTATTCAGCAGTCCTTCTCCGCTGCTCTGTAGCAGACTCGCTGTCAGAGATCAGGTTTCCGCACCTGCGTGCCACCGTCTGGCTCTACTCTGTTCCATGGTTCTCGCCCGAGCCAACATGCGTGGTCGAATTCCCACAGCCTGGAGCAGGTCTTGATAGCTGGTAAAAACAGCCCCTCTTCCCCCGCACCTCGTAGTCTTCAAACTCCCTGGCCTGTTCTGGGGTCTTGATTTTCCAGTAACTTTTAGAAACAGCTCACCAAAATGGCAATGAAGTGATAAGGCGCACTGGTAAGAAAGCCATTTTCAATCATCCGAGTTTTTCCGTCCCACTTCACTGAACGCAGGTGCCACTGAGGGAGAGACACAGCTTTAGCAGGTGCAATGACAGAAGCAAAGGTGTTGCCCGTGATCTATGATATACAGCCAAGCACCATTCTTCTAAGATGTCTGATTTCTGAGACTTTCAGGTTTCAGAACTGATGAAATGTGGTGCGTGTCTCCAGTTGTTGGGGTCCTTTAAAAATATGTTTGAGCACAGCATCTTAACTGCCTGCAGAAGTGTCTTAGACAACTTCTCTGGCATCTCTCTCTCGGGAGCATGAGGGGTTTGCACTCCGAATGGTATCTTCTCCACACTACATATTTATACACGGATCTTAGATCCAGCAGTTTTGCTGAGCGTTCATTAGTTCTAATAGTTCCCCTCCAGTGTTCCTGGAATTATCTTGATTGTGTCACTGATTTCCAACTCAATTGGATACTGGTAAAGAAGGTGGTCTGTACTGATTCTTGGAGGACGCTGAGCTCTGCTGTGTCCATGTGGCTGTGGCCTGGCCCTGGACAGTTATGTCTCACATGAGCCTGAAAAGAGAATGTCTGCTCACTCGGGGCACAGAATTCTGAAATGTGAACATGAGTAGGAGCTCAATTTTATTATTCAAATCTTAGATTATCAGTCATTGAAAGACTCGTGTTCTCCACTTTTAGGGACTAATACATGTCTCCTGGGAACTTTAAATGTTTTTCTTTCTATTGCATTGAGGCTAAATTGCTAGATGTAAAATGCACTTTCAATTGATGTCTCTCCCTGACAGACTGTCCTCTTCCTGCATGTGACAGCCACCACCCTCGTCTCTGCCCTCAGAGTCCACCCTGACTGCTGCAGCGGGCTTCTTGGGACTAGCGGTGGGCAGAGCACCAGGTTTTGCTCACAGAGACAATCATCTCCTCAGTGTTCTTATGGTTAGGCTGTCATTCATAGGTAGTAGGGACAGAAATTTCATTTTTAAACCCAAGCCGATCCTCTGTCTTTAACAGGCAAATGTCGCCCGTTCGCATCCCTGCAATTTCTAGTCTAATTGAACTCGCTTCTAGCTTTGCTCCGGGGTTTCGTGTCTCCCCGGCTCCCCACTGCTCTAGAAGCTCCAGATTCTACTTCGTGTCTTTAGTGTTTTCTGTCACGTTTTTAACACGTGCTGTTCACTTGGCAAACAATGCAAGGATCTTAAAGGCACCAGAGAGCAGCTGCCGTCCAGTCCGTATCCCTGCTGTCTGCTACAGCGTGTGCTCGCTTTCACGCATCCAGTTTCTGTGCTCAGCGCTCTGTGGCTCGTTTACAGTCTTGGCCACAGAGGGGGCAGGAAGGCAGGGGCGCGAGGGCAGGGGTGGGAGGGGAGAGCTTCCATCTGGTCTTTCCTATGGTGAGAACTGCTGCCCACAGGAGAGGTGCCCACCCACGACAAAGCTGGTGCCCACCTGTGGCACGGACCCTGCACCCCTAACTTAGCAGGCACATTCTTGTGGCCTCTGCAGGTCCATGTGGACACTGGCTGTAGTCATTTTCTGGGCCACGGAACAAACGCTGCCAGCCCCACATCAGCACTGGCGCACTGGGGCGAGGCAGGCGGCGGCGCGAGGGTCACTGTCAGACGCCCTGATGTGGCTGGGAGACTCCAGTTCGTGCCAAGATTCCGCCCCAGGCAGCATGGCGGGACTCGTGAAGGCCCTCCCATCATCATATGTGGCACTGAGCGGTCTTCCGGGTGCCGCAAAGGTTCCCACCCAGTGGGCTTCGAGTTGTCAAAGGGAGTTTATCAGGTGGGCCTGACCGCGCCAGCCAGCGCCCAGAGCTGTGGCAGGACCACGTGGCACAGAATGGTTGGTGGCTCTAAGAGTT
>RJWH01007012.1:0-45932 GCA_004363575.1 Solenodon paradoxus | reverse complement strand
CCATTCACTCATCCACAGTGGAAACTACTTGAAAACGTAAGGCTATACATCCCTTCCCTTGCACTTCCTCCCTCCTCTACTGCCGGCCCAGAGATTGCCTCACAAATTAGCAACGTGGAGTTGAATTTTCACCTTAGGATTTGATTCTAGAGAAAGCCAAACTAATAAAAAATCAGGTTTCAGCAGAAAAGGAATAACTTTACAAATTCTTATATGTACTAATGAATTTTTCCAAACAGAAAATGTAATAAATACTGTTAAAGAAATGACCAAAATGGAGTCATTTATGCCAAATTCACTGAGATAATTAACATGTAACCTGGCTGCAGTTTAAGCCTCTCTCAGAAGTGGAACTCTAGACCAATCAACGTAGACTTTCCCAGTGGGCACTAGGGAGGTCATCTGATAACCTTCCCCAAGAGGGAGGCGGTTTTGCCTGAAATAATCTTGGTTTGTTCCACCCTTCCTAACTGTAAAAACCCTCTATTTTGCACAAGATTTTCTACCTGCTAGATGGGATGTTGACGGATTCATGAAAATAAAGCCAATTAGGTCTTTAAGTTTACCTGAACTGTATTTTTTTACGAGTTTTTTATATCTTGATGGCTCTCAAGCGCAAAATAATGCATACAAAAAGGGAGTAGCTGCAAGAAAAGAGTGCTTCGAAGTGACAAGATTTCCTAAGGAGTGTCCTGAGGCAGTTTAACTGGAAGCCATTATTAATCAAGGGACAAATAGGAAGCACCACAGTCAGTCAACATCATTAAATCCAGCTCCAAAGTGCAGTGCTGGACCTACACGTCTGTCACACAGAAGGAAACGTGCCAAAAATCCTCAGCTGACTTCTGCTTTCAGCTCCAACATGGAAAGAGCTTAGATGCCAGCACTCATCACACAACAAGAAAGCAGAGCATGGGGAAGACCAATGCCACTGCTGAACCCACCAGAACTGAGGTTTACAGCCAAGAGAACCCAAAACACAGCGCTATGGGTTTACCTGGAGCAAAAGCAGCTGCAGCCTCCACGGGGGCTGGGGGCTGCGTGTGGATAGCGTGGACACATGATGCTCTGGGCAGAAGCCCCCAATTTATGTGGGTTCTACCTCCAGGAGCCCCACCAGGTAAAGACCAGAGCAAGATGCCCAAAGGACTCTGGCAGGAACCAGAAGAGTAATCATTCTGAAATGGAAAGGAATCTTCTCCTTAACAAAGGCATCTGCTCCAGAGGAAAAGACTGCCAGAACTTTCTCCAAGTTGGTAAAGAGCTTTCCTTCCACTCCAGCCCATTCTACCCTTCCAGTCAAACCTAAAAGAGAAAGATAATCAACAGAGGTCAAAGTCTCAGGAAAGAGCTTTGTTTGTAAATAGGTAAGGGGGGGCGGAATGTCGCTGTTAGGCTGGCTCAGAAAGACGGGACGGCGGGCATGCCCACTGGGCATGCCCGGCGGTCAAGCCCAGGAAAAAGGTGGATGACATCAGAATAAGGGATGCGACTCCCACACCTGGATTCACAGGGCCAATCCCCAATCGCGACACAGGAAGCCCGCGAAATTCCTCTGCTTAAAGAGCCTGTTCCCCTTTGTTCAAGTGCGACTTTCCCAGGCCCATTTTGTGGACTTGGGAATTTCACCCGGGTGTGCAGAGTCCAATAAAGCCCTGACTATTCTGCTTTTTTGTCTAATTGACTTTTTCTCCTCGCGGAGCCCAGAAAAACCTTACAGTCACCACCCAGGGAGAATACTTCAAAGGCGGGCCACAACCTCCCCTCCACAGGCTGAGAATTAATCACCTGCCCTCACATTTCACACCACACGACAGGGCTCCAAACCTTACATAATCAGGGTGGGTTACAGCTGTGGAGCAGGGATGCAACCCAGTCTCTTTGGGGAAGAGTACGTAGAAAATCGAGAGGGTTTAGGAAAACAAGGAATTAGAGAACTGAAAGTCTCTGGACACAGCCCAGGAGAGTGAATCCAGGACAGCAAGCAGGTAGGAACCCAGACTCGCCTTCTCCCCACAGCAATCAGGAATCACCTATTTTGCAAACACAAATGCTTAGGAAAGTGGGACCAGAAACCACACAAACGACGACGGCAGCAGTTAACACCAGAAAGGGTAGGCCAAAGCAAGTGGATGCAGAGCTACGTGGGGGTTTCGGGACTCCAAGTCACAGGTGGAAAAACAAGCCCAACATGGCAGAACGGGTGGAGCTTTGGGAAGGCCAGCAGAGAGCCAGTCCAACTGGATCAAGGTCACTGAACTGGGGGAGGGCATGCTCAGAGTGGAAAAAGGATCAGCGTCCTGGTAAACTGAGTCAGAGCTCTCAGGAGAAATCTACATGGGTCACCACCATAACTGGAAGGCAGCCAGGGGAAACTCCTACCACCTCCCACCATTAATGTGTAGGACCCACCACACCTATCCACTGGAAACCCTCCAGACTTAAGGGGATCTGAAACAGCATCTCTGGTAGAACAGTCTCCCAGAAGGGAGGAAGCCTCAACACACATTCACTTATTCACTATCACTACCCAGTGGTGGAGGTGAAACTGCATCCTGATTGCTGACTGTTGACCAACAACAATCTTCAGGTGGTCTTTAGCACTCAGACCTGTGACGCTGGAGGAAGGCTCTGCATCCCCCATGCAAATTCTAACCCCACAGGTTGGATTCAGGGACTCACAGCAGGGTTCAACTCAGAGCTTCAAACATCTGATCAGTGGTGATGCCACACAACTAAAGAATTCCCAGCCTTCAAGCAAGAGCCAAGCTTATTAGGTGCAAGTCGATTCCCTACACAAGGCCATCACTTCGGACACCTAACCCACAGAAACATAAACAGAATGCCAAGCTGAGCAAAGACACAGAGAAATATACATGAAATGATGGATCTAATTAAAACCCCAGGGCGAAATCTGAATGCAATAGACATATGCAAACTAACTGAGAATGAATTTAGGGTAAGAGTGATAAACATACTCATGGAAATCAAGAAAACAATAGTGGAAGAAAAAGAGAACAACAAAAAAGAGAAGAAATGAAGCAGTTCAATGTCAACAAAATAAAGAACAGACTCAAGAGCAGCCTCCAATAAAATCAGTGAGCTGGAAGATAAGGAAGAGGAATGAGCTTAAGCAAACCAGCAAAGAGAAAAAAGAATGAAAAGAAATGACAGCATACAAAACCTATGGGATAACATCAAAAGGAACAATATTCATATTATAGGTGTTAGGTTGGCCCAGGGACAAAAGCAGCAGCGGCCATGCCCAGGAAAGGCCAAGCCCGGGAAAAGGGTGGATGACGTCAGAATAAGGGATGCAACCCCCACACCTGGATTCACAGGGCCAATCCCAATCGCCATATGGGAAGCCCGCGAAATTCCTCTGCTTAAAGAGCCGGTCCCCCTTTGTTCTGGGCGCGACTTCCAAGCCCGCGACTTCCCGGCCCTCTGTGGACTTGGGAGTTTCGCCCGGGTGTGCAAACCCCAATAAAGCCCTGGCTATTCGACATTTTTTGTCTGATTGAGCTTTTCTCCTCGCGGAGCCCAGAAAAACCTTACAATAGGGGTCCCAGAAGGAGAAAAGGGGACAGAAACTGTATTTGAAGAATAGGTGAAAATTTCCCAAACTTGAAGAATGAAGCAGGCCTCCAAACCCAGAAACCTCAGAGTCCAAAACAAAAAAAACCCAAGCAGGCCTACACCTAGCTAGACACATTGTCATCAAAATGTCAAAATACAAGATAAAGAATCTTAAAAGCATCCAGAGAAAAATGAATGGCATAATATATTCAAAGTGCAGAAAGAAAAGATTTCTGACCTAGGAAAGTCTCTACTGAGATTATCACTTAGAACTGAAGGAACTATAAAAAAAACTTTTCAGATAAGCAAAAGCTAAAGGAATTCATCACCACAAAACTGGTTCTCCAAAAAAAAAAAAAAAAAAAATTTAAAGAAACCCCACTTAAAATCAGCAAGACAGCAAAACATAAAAAGTGGGGAGAATAAAAATGTGGATGGTTAGAATGAGTTTAAGATTAAATTGCTTTCAAATAAAAATAGTAAATAAACAGAATTCTTAATGCCAACCTCAGGGTAACCTTAATCACATCTCCAGAGAAAAAGCAAAGAAGGAAAGAAAATGGGAAACCAATCATAACATAAACACATTCAGCCTACCTAAGAGAAAGAAAACAAAGGCACTGTCTGCACCAACACCTTGAAAACAACAAAATGGCAATAAACAGGTAAACATATCACTAATCACCCTAAATGCTAATGGACTGAACTGACCAAACAATAGATTGGCCAAATGCATTAGAAAGTATAAAACAACCTTTTGTTGCATTCAGGAAACTAATTCCTTTTAAAAGATAAACAAAGCCTCAAAATCACTGGGTAGAAGACAATCCTACAGTCAAATGGCAACCCCCCAAAAGGAAGAACAGCCAACACTTATATCAGATAAAACAGATTTCCACTTAAAAAGTGTAACAAAAGACAGAGATGGACTTTATATAATGATTAGGGGGCCAATCCAGACAGAAGACATATACTTCTTAACATATATGCACCAAATGAAGGAGCATCAAAATATATTAAGCAAGTATTATAAGAATTAACTAGACACACTGACAGCAACACAATAATACCAAGAGACTTCAATAACCCACTTACAACTATGTACAAATCAACCAGACAGAAAATTAATAGGGAAACATCAGCTTTAAATGACCAACTGAAACAGTTTCGTATGACAGACATATACCAAACACTTCATCCAATGAATACAGAATTCACACTATTCTCAAGTGTGCATGGAACATTCTCAAGGATAGCGCATATATTAGGACACAAAACATGTCTCGATCTCTTACAAAGATTGAAATCATACCAAGCATCTTTTCTGATCATGATGGTTTAAAACTAGAAATCAACTACAAAAAGAAAGTTGGAAAACCCCAAATTAATTGGAGATTAAACATTATGATTCTGAATTACACTTGGGTGAAAGAGGAAATCAAAGTAGTAGTTAAAAAAATACTTAGAGACAAAGCAGAATGAAGACACAGCTACCAGAATCTCTGGGATACAGCAAAAGCAGTACTAAGAGGGAAGTTCTTAGAAATCCAGGCCCACCTCAAGAAACAAGAAAAATAAACAATCTAAACCTACAATTAAAACAACTAAAGAAGAGCAATTAAAGCAAAAAATCAGGAGAAGAAAGGAAATAATCAAAATTCGAGCAGAAATAAATGGAATAGAAAACAGACAATCCAGAAGATCACTGAAACCAAAAGCTGGTTCTTTAAAAAAATAAAATTGACAAGCCATTCATTAGACTAAAAAAAAAGACAAAACTCTCATAACTAGAATCAGAAATGAAAGGAGAGAAGTTACAACAGACACCACGAAAACACAAAACATCGTAAGAGGCTACCATGAACAGCTCTAAGGCAATAAAGTGGACAACCTCAGAGACATGAACAGAATTCTAGAAAAATACAATTTACCAAGAATGAACCAGGAAGAACTGGAAAACCTAAACAACAATCGCAAACAGGAATTTAAGAGGTAATCAAAGTCTCCCTCAAAATCAAAGCCCGGGACTAGATGGTTTTACTAGTGAGCTTTACTAAAACTTCAGAGAATTAATGCCTGTTCTTCTCAAATCCTTCCAAAATACTGAAGAACAGGGAACACTTCCAAACGCTTTCTACAAGGCTAACAACACACTGATAAACAAAAAGCCAACAGACATCACCAAGAAAGAAAATTAAAGATCATTATCTCTAATGAATGTAGACGCAAAAATTCAACAAAATATTAACAAACCAAATTTGACAATGCATCAAAAAGATCATCCATCATGACCAAGTGAAGCAAGAATGATTAACACACTTAAATCTATTAATGTAACATGTATCAACAAAAACAAGGAAAAAACCACATACATCAAATTAACAGATGCAGAGAAAGCTTTCAACAAGATCTAACACCTATTGACAATAAAAACCTTCCATAAAAATGGGGATAGAAGGTACATAGCTCAACATAATAAAGGTCATCTATGATAAACCCACAGCCAACAAAGTCCTCCTTAAAAGAAATAGAGGCTGCCAAGAGATGGAAAGATATCCCCTGTTCATGGTTGGGTAGAATCAACATCATTAAAATGGTCATTTTATCTAAAGCAATATACACATTTAATGCAATCCCCATTAAAACTCCACAGGCATATTTCAAGGAAACAGAACAAAATCTTAAAATTTATATGGAATAACAAAAGTCCCTGAATAGCCAAAGCAATGAGAAAAAGAACAAGTGTGGAGGGATTACACTACCTGACACCGAGCTATACTCAAAGCAACAGTTATCAAAAGTGTTTAACACTGGAAAAATAACAGAGGCACAGATCAATGGAATAGAACTGAACCACCAGAACCTGACTCATTCACGTACAGTCAGTTAATTTATGACAAAATAGTCAAAAGCATATGATGGAGAAAGGAAAGTCTCTGTAATAAATGGAGTTGGATAACTGGACAGCCACACACAAAATAATGAAGTTTGACCACTTGCTAACACCATTCATAAAAATGAACCCACAATGGACTAAAGACGTAAGACATATGTCTGGAACCATAAAATTCTTGGAGGACAACAAAGGAAAGACATCCATAACATCAGCCTCAGAGAGGCCTTTAGGGACTCAACTCCAGCATCAAGGGAAACAAAAAGAAAAATAAACTGGGACTGCATCGAAATAAAAAGCTTCTTCACAGTGAAAGAAAACATCACCCAAACAAAAAGGCAACCTACTGACTGGGAGAAGATATTTGCATTTCATATTCAGACAAGGGTTTAATATTCAAAATATGCAAAGAACTCATAAGACTCAATAACAGAAAAATAGGCAATCAAAAAATGGGAAGAGGAATTGGAGAGACCCTTTTCTGAAGAAGAGATACAGATGGCCAACAGGTATATGAATAGATGTTTCTACTCCCTGGCTATCAGGGAAATGCAGATCAAACCAATCTTACAACCTAGCGGATTGGCTATTATCCAAAAGTCTGGAAACAACCGCTGGAGAAGATGTGAAAAAACACTTACACTGTTGGTGGAAGGGTAAATTGGTGTAACTCCTATGGAAAACATAATGGAGATTCCTCAAAATGGTGAATATGGAAATTGCATATGATCCCACCATGCCACTTCTGGGTATTTACCCAAAAGATACAAAAACACTCATTGGTAGAGATCTATGCACTCCCATGTTTAATGCAGTCCTATTCACAATAGCTAAGAACTGGAAATTACCTGAGTGCCCAATGTCAGATAAATGGATAAAGATATGGTACATATATACAACAGAACACGAGCCCTTAGAGAGATGAAACCCTGTCATTTGAATCAACATGGGTGGATCTAGAGGGGATTATGCTAAGTGAAACAAGTAAAAGAAGAAAGATATCAGATGACCTCACTCACAGGTGGAATGTGACTAGACAAAACAAAAGAATGAATGAAGCACTGGACATTCACAATAAAATGGAGATTACCAACGGGGAGTGGTATGAGGGGTGGCAGAGCCCAATGGACACTGGTGAACTCTTGGTGATTCGGTGGAGGGCAGGGTGTGCTGACATATATCTGAGGAATGGGAAACCTATACATATGAGTTTATTTTAATGTGTAGAATAAGTTACAACAAAAAATGGGGAAGAATTTCCTGCGTAGTGACTGATGTTTGACTCCTAGTAGTGATCATCACAGCATGTGCAGGTGGCCGACCATCATGGAGCACTCCTGAAACTCACACCATGTTGTATGTCAGATAAACTTCAGGAAAAGAAAACAAAGATTACCTCATGACAATAGCATACACCCGTGATATGATGTGATGACGTTGGCATTTTACCTCTTTCTCCCCCAAATCCGTATGCCCAATCTAACATGACAAAAACATCAGATAAATCTCAACTGACAAAACACCTGATCAAAATTCCTCAAAACCATCAAAGTTCTCAGACACAAAGAAAAGTCTGAGAAACTGTCACTGTCAAAAGAATTTTAGGAGACATGATGACAAATGCATTGGAGGGGACCCTTAGTTTTACATAATGTCCTTAGAACAGTAAAACATCATTATATAAAAACTAACCTGACAAAGCATAGACATTAGTTATTAATAATGTATCAATACTGGTTCTTATTATGATAAATGTACCATACTAATGTACAATAATTGTTAATAACAGAGGAAGCCCAATATGCAATATATATTGTAAATCTTAATCTATGCTAAATAAAAAGCTTATTTTAATTCTGATGACAGGTCAGAATAGAGCTTGTTTTATACTGTTAAAATCACTTAATCCTGTATGAGATTGCTTCAAACTAATCAATAGAAGATAAGAGGCAGAGGTGTAAGATTGAAAAAACAAACAAACCTGGCCATTAATAGATTTTTAAAAATTTATTAAATATTATCAACAAGCAAATTTTTTTCCTTTGACTGTGACCCTTATATTAAGTTGTGCATATATGTTGATATCTATAGGTTATAATGTACTTATAAAATTTAGTTCTCAACTAGTTCTGGTTCTCCAAGTCAAAGGACACAGGTATTGTGTGTATTTGTGTATATTAACTATGTTCCTCACTTATGTTTCCTCACTAGTACAATTTTCATTGGAGATTAACTTTACAATTCAGTCGTCAGAAAACAGAATGTTCAAGTGGAAACGCATATTAAGTATGTATAGATGCAGAGTAATCAGAAGGGTGGACTGTGGCATTGAACTTAGCCTCGTACCTCCAAATTCCCTCTACATTCTTCTCCAATGGGTGTCACCCAGAAGCTGAGATATTTGACAGTTTGGAAAAATTTGACAACTTCAGAGACTTTTGGCAACATCTGGAAATGTTTCTGGTTGTTAGAACCGGGGAGCTCTTACCAGCATCTGGTTCGGAGGCCGCGAATACTGCTAAACATCCTACAACGCACAAGACAGTCCCCAAGACAGTCCCCAGCAACAAAGAATTATCTGGCTCCAAATTTCAAAAAGGCCAAGTTCAAGAAATCTTGTTCTATTCAGTGATGCTAAGGCTGGGATTCTACAAACAACATTTTTTCACATTATTAATGAAACAACTTAGATAAATTATGACACGCATATGTAAGTATTCAGTCTCAATAATCAGTAAAGACAAGCAAATAAGACGCTATTTTTTTCCCCCAACGAAAGGTGTAGACAGGAATGAAGGCAGCGGTAGGCACACAAGCAGGGGGAGGGGGGAGGAAGAAGCATTTTATTTTTCATCTTCATTGTTCACACTACCTGTTCCCCACAGACTAGGACTTGAACCCAGGGGTATATGGCTTGTGTCCTTTGGAGGCCATAGACCCAACTGCTGCTCCACCAGAGCGCAACAATGTTGTTTTCTAACTCCGGAATTAGCTAATTTTTTTTTTTTTTTTTTTTTTTTTAATGCACATTGAGGCACACCCCGGGGAGATAGGGGTTGGATGCCATCCATGCATATGCCAAGGACCCAGGTTCACATCTGGGGCCAGAGACAACAACCAAGAAGTACAACTAAATAAAATTAAAAAGTTTCTTCCTCCTCTCTCTTTCCTGCCTATCTGCCTCTGGTTCATTTTCATTTCTACCTGTACCTTTCCTTTAAAAACAACAACAAAACATAGCTTAAGATACATGGAGCTACCAGCAGAGGAGTGTTTAGCACTGCATCTGCAGAGGCACTGAACCTCTGGGCACGTGCATGTTTAAGGATTGTACAGGGTATCAAGGCCTGTGAAAGACCTGAGAAGGGTCACAAGTCCAAGAAGCTCCAGAGTATACTGACCAGCAACACAAAGGCACAAACATACAGAGGTAGGGCCATCGGATTTAGCAATTACTAAGGTATAAACAGCTTTTAAAAAGCAGGAGTTTTTTAAACCTGAAGAATTTGGTCCTCAAAAAATTGTAATTTAACATGTTATCCAGCAATTTCACTCCTAGGTATATACCCCCAAAAATCAAAATCAGAGACTCAAACAGATATATTTAAACACTTTTATAGCAGCATTACTCAGAATAACCAAAAAGTGAACCCAGTGACCCTCAATAGATAAATGATCAAGCAAGTTCTACTAAAGCCACACAATGGAATACTACTTAGCCATTTAAAGGACTGAATTCTGATGTATGCTACAAGGATGAACCTTGAAAATATTAAGTAAACCAGTCACAAAAGTACAAATATTTACAGTTCCATTTACATGAGGTATCTAGAAAAGGCAAACTCATAGACACAGAAGCGGGTAGAGGATACTGAGGTGGATAAGGAGAGAATAATGGGAGTTATGTTTAACAGTTAAAGAGTCTGGGTGATGACAAAGTTTTAGAAATAGTGATGATAGCGAAACAATATTGTGAATGGACTTAATGCCTCGATTTGTACACCTGAGAATGATCAAACTAACAAACCTCGTATATTTTACAGTAAAGTTTTAAAAGAGGGAATAGTACCGAAAGAATCAAAAGACTTGGAAATGTGAAACATTCTTTCATGAAGTTTAACTGGAAAAGTTCAGATAATCTGATAGATTATTTCCTTAAAGCAGAGTAGCTCTCAAAGTACAGTATGTCTCAGTCAAAGAGAATTATGCGGAATCTAAGGGGAGACTAACCCACACTGTTATGCTGGTGCACAGCAGCACTATGAAAAGCCTATCAAAGTTGTCGCTTTACTTTGTATTTGGAAAACCAACCAACCAAACGTTTTCATAATACAGCAAGTCTTCACTAATCATGGACAGGTTCTTGGAAACTCCAAATGTAAGAAAAACAATAGCAAAATCAATGTGATCACAAGCTGGCTGGTAAAGATAAGAGTTAAGTTCCTCAGAAGAAAAATAGCCAACCCTGAAACATTTGCAACAGAACTGACATGACCAAAACGGATGGGGGCGGGTGGGGGCAAATGGTGGTGGATCCCCCTGGACAATGGGGAAGAACATGTGGTGATTTGGGGGAGGGCAGGGTGTGTTGAAACATGGCTAAGAAACGGGGAACCTATCCATACGAGATTATTTTAATGTGTAGAATAATTACTGCAATAAAAATAAGTTAAAGTTCCTTTGGCATATGTCGATCACAAAAACATCACAGAACTTCTAAATAAAGACCTGAATCGCTTCTAATATTCAACAGTAATTTGCTTTCACTCATTTTCCAACCTAAGTATTCCAGTTCAGGATCCTGAGTGGACAGCACCGATCCTAAACACCTCAGGGTGCAAGGTGGGACCTCACGGGGGACAAGGCACCCCTCACAGCCACACTCACTCCAACTGGGACAAGGCAGACTCGCAGTGAGCTTCACCGCACATCTTCAGGTTGCGGGCGGGAACCACGCAGACCGGGGAGAAGCCGCCTACTCCACCCACCCCACAGTGCCCCGAGTTCTGTTTCTCATTATGCGATAATGAAAGGACTCTGAGCAAAACCTTATTAGCGGGGCAGGTCTGCTATCAAAATCGAAAGGACTATTAGACCAAATCGCCTTTGACAAAAAAAAAAAAAACAAAGCTGGTCCAGTGAAGGCTGTCAGAATGGCAGGCCTGGGATTGGGCGTTTTTATATTCACACAAACGGCATGGATTTTAAAAATGGGGGAAACTACGAAGACAAATAACCCAATTTCTTTCAACAAGTATATTGCAAAAAAAAAGGAGAGAAACCTAAGAGGCACCCGACCAAATGCTGACGGGCGCGGGCGGGTCTCACACTTTTTTTTGCCTCAGGGAACTGCACACCAGGGGCTGATGGGGGCGCGTGTCGATTCCCGCAGTTTTGTTCGGCAGACGTTCTCCCCATCACATCGGGGGCACTTATTTTTCTCTTCCTGAGACGGGCCGCCGGCTCCGAGGTCCCCGGCGGAACCCCGGCGGGCGGACCGGCGGGCGAGCGGGCGGGGGGTCTTCCCGGTCTCCCGGGTCTCCTCAGTCACACCAGCCTGAGGCCGCGCCCGGCCTGTGCGGGAGGCTCCGCAGAGGGCCGCACGCCCGGCCCGGAGTCCCGAGGTCCCGGGGCCCGGAGTCCCGAGGTCCCGGGGCCTGGGGCCCCGCCGCGCGCCGGAGCCGCGCGCCTGAAGCGCCGCGGAGACGGACGGCGGCCGAGCAGGGTCAGACGCCGCGGGCCGCCTGTTACTCACCCCGACGCCGGCTGCGCAGGACCGCGGCCTCCCAGGACTCGGGCTGTGGCATCGTCCCTCCGGCCACAGCCCGGGTCCGAGCCGCATTCGCCGCAGCGAGCGAAGCTGCCGTGAGGAAAAGCGCCAGCTACGAGCGGCGGCCGCGGGTTCCCACTGTGGCGGCGCCGCAGCCTCGGCCGAGCGCGCGCGCCCGGGGCCACGTGACGGCGGCCCCGCCCCGAGCGCCGTGGTGACGTCACCGCCGCGCAGGCGCCGCCGCGGTTCCGACGTCGCGCTCCGTGTATCCGAGGCCTCGGGAGGCTCGACCCGGCGAGTGTCTCGGGAAGCCCGCGGGTTGCCTCCTTTAGAGAAGGGCTGATCTTAAAGACTGGCGCCCTTCCATGTGCTGGAAGGTGTTCAGCCTAACTGGGATAGAGAAATGTTGGTTAAAATGCAAAAACGCGGCAGGATGCCCTGAAGAGAAGCCGTGGGAAACCCTCATTGGTGGTCAAGGGACTCGATCAAGCAGCGTCCCCGGGGCTCGTGACCCGCTGGCTGTTAGGTCTGTTACGCGCTAGGTGAAATCGGCGTCGAACATCTATAGTCAGATACTTAACAGATTTGCCAATCTGAAAGATACGGCATGTAGTTTTGTTTCTAGCTGTTATCATAAATGGTTCATCCTACACCAAATGAAGCCACAATTCCAGCAGTTGGGTTAGCTCCAGGGTTTTAACATTATAAGATGGGATCTGACATACTTCTTGCAGTGTAGCGCTGTGGTTCAGCCCTCGGCTGATGAGGCTAGTGTGTGGGCCATGTTTTTGTGTCCCTGGACACCGCTGCCAGATGAAATACAGGATGGCCTAAAATTTAAATTTCAGATAAACACGTTTTAGTAATTACGCCGCGTGGAATATAAAGTATTCTTGTTTATTCAAAATTCAAATTTAACCGGGTGTCCTGTACTTTTATTTGCTCAATCTGACAACTCTAATTTAGGGTCCTAACCCAGGACCGATTCTAACCTTAGTTTTCTCATCAATGAAATGGGAATGACAACAAGATGACCCATAAAATCGTGTTAGGTGAGTGAGATAATCCACGCAGACTGTTTACTACACAGTATGAAACATGACAGTTCAGTAAGTGCTAATGCTTATTATTTCATACAGTCGTGTCTTAGGACAACTTCCTAGATGTGGCTTTCGTTATACAAAACGCAGAGATTTTAGGCCCATCTGAGCATTTGATCCTACAAAAATGTGCTCTGAAGCTTGAGCAGGTGAGCAGATACTTCTCAACTAGCTCCGGAGACAAACTGGATTGCCAAGAAATGTCACCCACAGGCACCTAGGGATTTCTTTTCAGTCACACAAGATACTTGGATGTTGGTTCTGAGTTTGTTTCTGGAATCAACTGAAACTATAGTCAAGATATTGCACAATATGCTACTTCATTTCTAAAACATACCCACACTATCTAGTACTTAAATTACAGTGCAAACCGAGGCTTAGTATTAGGCCCAGGGCACAAAAGGAAAAAAGACAAAATTATCTTTCTTTTGACAAAAAATTATCTTTCAATTTTGCTTGCCAAGAAAGATTATTCTCAGATTTCAAAACTAGAAAAAAGTGGTTACATCCAGAGGGTACTTTATATTTATACTACTATAATTATTTTTTCCTTTGACTACATAATTTCTATGTTGTACCTTGCTCTATAACTGTTTAGTAGATAAATGGGCTTATAATAAACATAATACTTTTTAGAAGCAGGTAAGGTATAAATATGGGTTGAGACTATAATCATAACGTGGTGTTTATTTTGTGCATTCAGATTGAATTTAGAGGCTCAATCAAGTTACTCTGACAACTGTCATATAGCACAGGTGTTCCCATGTTTCTGCCAATAAATTTTAGGCAGTATGTTGCCTAATAAGAGATTATAGTTGTTCCTTTTTTCTTTAAATTGTGTATATAATCTCAAAAAACACGAGAAGGGTGTTTGTCTGCTGCACCCCAGTTTCCAGGATACTTGGCCTGGAGTGGACATTCAGTTGCTGATTGGGCTGAAATAGATGAGACAAGTGGTTTCCTTTGAAAAATCAGTTTATCTTTTCTCTAGCACAGGCTATGTTTAGTGATCTGAAGTTTCCCCCACTCCTTTTTATGTCTACCTTTTTAAAAAAAAAATTTTATTATAATAATTATTCTACACATTAAAATAATTTCCTATGTGTAAGTTCCCCATTTCTTAGATATATTTCAACACACCCTGCCCTCCACCAAATCCCCAAGTGTTGATTGTCCAGGGGCCCCACCACCATGTGCCCCTGCCCGTCCCATTCCTTTGTGGTCACCTCAGTTCTGTTGCACACGTTTCAGGGTTGGTTATGTTTCGTCTGTTTCTTTTTCCCATTCACATTCCACCTATGTCCCCCACTCCATTTTATTCCTTTCAATGTAGCCCTTACTTCCCTGGGCACCTCCATCAGGCTGAATGCATCTATCCTCTAATCCTAAAGAAGAATTTCAGACATCTGTATTTGCACTGGATAGATATGGAACCTACTGCTTCTTCCTCCCTCCTAGCAAAACAGCCCCAGAGTCCATCAGAACACAGACAAACAAGACACACAGTGTCTAGGAAGTGTCAGGACAGATGTAGACCAATCTATAGGAGGGGACAGACATGAAAAAAAGCAAACTCAGAAGCAGGAGTGTCTCAGTGACATAAAGGCCAAAAGGAATAAATGGGAGGCTCGCCTGGAGAGCTGGACCAAGACATTCAGGCAAGTGGACTGGTCATCAGCAGCTCAGGAACCCAAACCAGAGGGTGCCCACCGGAAGCTGCACTGGCAGCAAGAAAGGAGCTCAGTACCATGTACCCGAGTTGGTATATAGTGCACAGGGCTGTGAACCTCCCTCCGAGGGGCCGCCGGCCTCCTGGAGTGGAGAGTGAGTTGGCAAAGGCCCCAGGAGTCTGTCAAACCAAGTGAGTTTGGTAAATCACTGGTGACAGTGCACTTTATCTTAACTGCACGAGTCTTCCTCTGTGACAGTGTACACATCTAAGGTTCAGGGCCTTGCCCCTCCAGAAACGTAGTGGCACTTGCGTAACAAAGTATTAGGAGCTATTGTTCAAAGGGCAAAGGTACTCACTGTAGACAACTCTGGTTATGTTTTTATTGTAGTTCAGATAATTTAATGATGTTCCAAACTTGTGCTCTTCTCCATGTCGCAGGACTAGGGACTTTTCAACCACTTTATTAAAGACAATGATTTGCTTTCTTTTCATAGGCTGTTCATAGATGCCTCCAATTCTGGGAAGACGGTATCCAGATACCACTGAAATGACTTGCAACCCAATCGTTTCCGTAATTCAACTCGTTCGCTGATGTTTCCGTAGGCGATAGATTTCAGATAAGGTCTTTGTTTAAAAAAATGTTCCTAAATGGAAATAGTCATTTCGTTAAACCAATTGAATCTTTGGCAATCAGATGACATATTAACAGAGTAGTATCTATTTTCGTCATCTGAGCTAAAACACGCCTTCCAGTTTCCTTGGCATCGAAAGGGCAGAAACACATGGACCTGAGGCTGACCCTGTGAATATCCCGCTGAGAGGGCCACTGGCCTTCTGGAGTACAAAGTGAGTTGGCAAAGTCCCCGAGTGTGGAGCAGCCTCTATTCTACCAAACCAAGTCAGTTTGGCAAGCAACTGGAGGTAACACTCTTCACATTGTATGCGTGTCTTCTGTGTGTGCTGTGAGGGGCCAGGATGGGGGAGTCCTGCTTCTCAGGAGCACAGAATCACAGTCATCCATTGTGCTATGGGCCCTTCCCTACTCTCCCAATGACACTCTCTCAATGAAGTACAAAACTCCTTCCTCCCAGGTCCCAATCAACAGTTCTGTATTTCAGAACCAGGCGTGGTGTGGTGATTGCGGGCAAACTGACTCTGAGGGAAGACCATTCGGATTCAAATGCTGGCTCTGCCATTTATTAACTGTGTGACCTTGAAGGCGACCACAGTAAACTATCATCACCACACCTGGTTAGTCTTATGTCTCTGATTTTTTTGTTTTAAAGGAAAGGTGCAGGCAGAAATGAGGGCGAGCAGGCAGGCAGGAAGAGAGAGGAGGAAGAAACATTTATTTAGTTGTTTATCTTGGTTATTTCTCCAGGCTTGGGACTTGAACTGAGGACCTTGGGATGTATGTGGACTTCACCCAGTGACTAAACCACTAGGCCACCCAGGTGCACCTTATGCCTCTTATTTAAGGAAGCCCCAAGAACGGGTGTCTAATGGACCCAATCTGCCCCACGTTAAGAGAGCACAGCAAATCTGAGAGCAGAACTCTTGTATTTTCATCTGTGGATTCCCAGTGCTCGACACCTAGTTTAAATATTGTGGAAGCAGCTTGCTTATCCAAATTAGCACGTTATTGCCAGGCCATGTTGGGTTCTCCCCGGGAAGTGATCCTTAATCACTGTAGGTTTTGGCCAGCATGCCTTGCCATTCCTAGTTCCACAGGACAATTAGTGCAAGTGAGCAATATCATTTTGGAGTGAAGACCAAGAAAACCAGAGCCAACTTCTCCTAAGTGCTCTTGTCCAATGTCACTCACTGAATTACCCAATTGATTTCATGTCAAATGTTATATACTCCTTAAGTTAGATGGAATTTCTTATTACTATATCCTGTGGCATTCAGTACCCCTCTCAGTACTGTGTTTAACACTATATCTAAATCTGACCATAATTCACAGAAAAACCAACCCTGAGTTGCTGTTTTTGGCCTGATTGAATATAAAGCTCAGTCACCAGCGCAGGGAAAGTTGGGGGAAGCAGGCACTTTCATATACATTTGACAGCAGTGTAGGTGACACTAGATGATGAAGGACAGTTTGGACATTATCCAGCTCGTGTCTCAGCAAGTCCAGGTCTTGAGATTGATTCCAAAGATGTGCTTGAACATCTGCGCAGGCATCTGTGCGGATGCCCGTTTCGGCATGTTGAGTAGAGCGAGATGCTTAGCAGTGGGGGGTTATCTTACTAACGGTCCACTTGAGTAGAGCCGCTGACAAGGATGTTTCTATCCTCTGATTTTGAAAGACTTTGGAAGTCGTTTTTTTAAATATGACATGGAAACATTGCAGAAGAAAATATTGTGCAGATCGAGTTTTATAAAAAGAAGAATATACATGTGTGTGTTAACAAGGAACTGCAGACTGTCATGTAGTGATGGCTTCCGAGGTGGGACTGTGGACTTAGAACGCTGACTTCCCCTCAGATTCAAGATTGTGTGACATTTTTAAATGAGCATGTTTTACCTTTTAAAAAAAATTTAAATATAAAAATACAAAAGGTATATAAAATATCAATGTGCAACTTAATGAACTGTTTAAAATCCACTTTGGGAACCCTAAGTCAATAAATAGAATATTACTGGCATTCCAGGAACCCCCTTGCTTTGAGGTGCTAGCCTGATGGTATTTTGGTGAGTGTTTTCTTGTGTTGTCTTTGTTTTTGTATTTTTTGCTTTTCTTTCTAGCTTTAAATATCTGCACATGCATAGGCTATATGGTGAAATTTTACCCATCGTTAACTTTATAGAAACGAAATCATACAGCATATATGCTATTGTGTTTGGCTGCTTTCGCATTATGCCTTGAAAATTTACCCATACTGCTATATTGTATCTACAGCTGCTTGGTTTTCATTATTGTATAGAATTATATTAATTAAGTTCTCATTCTACTCGTGAGAAGCACTTGGGTTGTATTCAGGTTTGACTAACACAAATAATGCTGTTTCTAAACCTTGTTCCTATGTTCCTGTACACAAAAGCATGCATTTCCCTAGAGTATATGAAAGAATGGAATTGCTGGATCAGGGAATACTTACACTTTTTACCTTCTGTGATGTTGCCAAACTGGTCTCCAAAGTGAGTTTGTAGTGATTAACATTCTCACCAGTAGACTGAGAACTCTCCTTGCTGGACAACACTCGGTCCTCTCAAACGTTAAAAAATGTTGTCAATCTGTGGTTTTATATAAATATCTTATATTTCTATATAAGATATTTATTTAAATATGTTAAATTCACATTCGCAGATTACTAAGGAAATTGTATGTTATTGCTTTTAGAATTTAAAAGTAAATATTACATCAATACCAGAACACAACAGCATAGAGATTCCTACACATATCTATCCGTGTATCTGAAGTGAGGTCTTAGTGGGGTGACTGCTCTTGTTGGCATGCAGTATCTAGATGGATATTTTCAAACCAAATACACATCCTCTGCATGTGTACCCTTTTAAGACCTGGCAATGGGCCTACTAAACCTTGGAGAGAGCACAAATGAAGAGGAATGGCTTTAATACAGAAATCTGTGACTACTGGCAAAAAGAAAAAAAGAAAAAAGCAGTGGGGGCTCCTGCATGGTCCCCAGACCACAGCAGCCACATGACTTGGGAACTGGGTAGGGGAGGAAGTGAGTCACATAGAAACGGTTGCTGGGAGAGACGTTGGATTCAGAGGGGCAGTCCTCAGTGGGCAGGAGGGTGAGGGGTGGTGTTGGATAGAGCTAGGAGGGGACAGACTTGTGTTGGTCAGTATACTGAGACGCTTGAGTTACCTAGAAATTCAGTAAAAGTAGAGAGCAAGTACAGTATCTTAGAATGAACTATTTGAGAATAAGGTCTGGGGATGGGTGAATGCGTGGCTGAACGGGTGCTGCTAATTTAAGGAAAACAGTGACAAGAACAAAGATCAACATCTGGGCAGGCAGTAGAAGGCCTCTTTAGAGCAAGTCCATTCTGTGCTCTCATCTTTACATCAGAGAGCGCCCTTCACCTTGTACTCATCCAGCCAAACATGTACCAGTCGCAGGTTGTTATGCCTGAGAGCTGTCTCCATTCCAGAGTTGTTTGCGAGGCGCTGCTTGTCGATGTGCCCTACTCGAGAGCAGGGTAGTATGTAAATCTGACCTCCACACATCCAGATCTAGACAGGAAAACAGAAAGTAGGTCAAAGGAATCCATGCTACGGTGAAGGAAGAACTGGTGGTGAACGTGATATCTCATCTACAGATGTTGATTTTCAATGATGATGCAATATTCCTCCAATAAAATTAATTTTAAAAACTTGAAAAAGAAAATATACTACTATATTTTTATTAGTAACAGCTGATTTTTTATGAACATAATAACAGCTAACATTTATAGTTTGTAATCTTCACAATAACCCTATTATATAGATACTGTGACTGTCCCCACTATGTGAAAAAACTGATGCAGGATGTGGTTGAGAAGTTCACCCCTGGACACAAAGCTGGCACATCCAGAGCAGGGTCAAACTCAGGAAACAGACGTGAGAGCCAGCTCTCTTGCACTTGGTGGTTCTGCCTCTCTCAGACATAACCTGTTCTCACTAGGATTATGTATGAAGAAAGGTGGAGGATTATGCATGAAGAGGGGCGAGGCATTTTGTCTTCACTTTCACTCAGTGTTCTGAAGCAATTAAGTATTGCTGGATGTCAGCAAGGAACAAGTGAAATGCTGATCATGGCTGAATTCAATTATTCATCTTTTTTCTTGAAAGGAATATAGGCAAGCAGGCAGGAAGAGAGGAGGAAGAAGCATTTTGATTTTTATTTAGCTTTTCATCTTGGTTGTTCCCCACCGCCACCCCCCAACCCTGGGATGCAAACCTGGGTCCCTGGGATGTATGTGGACTGCAATCAGCCGGAGGCAGCAGACCTAACTGGTACTCCACCGGGGGGTGCCAACTGTTAGTCATTTTGGGCTTAAAACATTCCATAACACTTAACTAATAATTTTTATCACCTGAAAATAAAAGAATCACTTCTTGTTCTCACGCTGTTAGTTGATATTAATCCAGATATGTATGTATACACATATACACACACAACATTAAGGTAACTTGCTTTTTTAAAATTTTCATTTCATATCATATGGAGTTATCTTGAAGTCTTATATTGTTTGGACATTTAGGTGGGTTCCAGTTTTTATCACTGTAAATAACGCCACAAAGAATGTGCTTGTGTCGTGAGCCTGTGCGCACAGCTTGCATAACCTTGCCGTGACTGCTACCACTGAGCCGGTGACTCGCGCGGCCCCAGGGCTGCTGCAGCACTGGGAAACTGCCATGCAAATGCCTAGGTCCACCCACAGCGACTAAGCCAGGGCCCTGGGCTGGGGTCGGTCATCTGTATTTAATGTCACAGCCCCGGGAAGTGCTACAGCAGGGACGGGTGGGTGCTAGCCCTGCAGGTCTGGGCACCAGAAGGCCTGGGACCAAGGGGAGGTGCTGGGCTGCTCAGCATGGGTGAGGAAATGCCGTAGCATACTGACCTCCAGCACAGCACAGCCCAGCGGCAGCCCTGAGCCCCCAGGAGCCCGAGCTGGGAGGAGAAGCTGATAGAAAGCAACCTGGGGACCACCAAGCTTGGAAGATGCGCAGAAGAAATTCCCGCAGCGGAAATTGACCACAGCAGAGCAACTAAGGGGGGCCAGAGACGTTCTGAAATCTAAGACAACTTCTGGAAAAGGTAGGTGAAGAGCTGCAGTCTCTGCAAGTATAGAAGACCCAAAGCCATCCACTAAGGACATCGACACTAAACTGGTGACAGCTGCTGGAACGCTGGCTTACTGGAATGAAGAGTAAGCTAGAGGCATATGCAGGTGTCGGCGATCTTCTCTTACCGAGGTTACGTATCCTGGTTAAAGAAGCTCTGATGTCAACAGTGCCTACCAGCTTTCTTACATGTTTGCTTAGGAAAAGAGAGATTCAAGCACACTTAAAAGACAGACATGAAGAGACCATTAGGAATGGGGTAGCTGAAAAGAGGATGATTAATATATTTAAATAGTAAGTTAAGTACTATTTGTTCTCGGGAAGGCATGAGAAGCCTGAAGAGGAAATATACTCACTATTCAAATACGCATTTATCATCCACAAAATGGATTCTATCCTGACACAAAAATGTGCTGAAGTCCTCAGACGGGAATTCCTCATACCATATTCTCAGAGAACAATGTTATAAAATGAGGACTAATTGGCATGCCTTGGAGGAGTAGTGGTTAGATACAGCCTACATACATCCCAAGGACCTGGGTTCACAACTCAGGGCCAGGGCCACCAACCAAGATGGATAACTAAATAAATAATGTACTTCCTCATCCTCTCTCTTCCTGCTCTGCTCACCTGCATTCCTGCTGCACCTTTCCTTAAAAGAATAATTAACCAAATAATAAAAATACAAAGGCATAGGTGTTACAAAAAAATTTTAAAAAAAGATCTGGGTCAGAAAGGAACACCAGTGGGGAAATAAACAATGAAAATAAGAAAAAGAATATTACCAACTAGAGTTTTGGTAGAAAATTACTGCTCTAGATATTCCCATATTGATGATATAGTAAAGCAGTATTAAAGAAGTCTGTGCTTAAAATAACTTTAAAAAAATGAAGTAATAGAAAAAAGGAAGAGGGAGATAAAATCCAAAACAAAAATGAGAAAAAAGAACCAAAAAGCAAATACAGCGAACACTAATCCATGTTAATATATAGAATTCCAAGCACAATGTCTGCTTTGACTTCATGACTATAAAGAACAGATGGTCACATTTAAACCAGAGTAACTGTGGCTGCCACTTATTACTCAGCTCCAAAAACTGTCTCTAAATAATCTTGAAAGGGGGATGATTTTTTCCTTCCTGTCACTTGTAAGAAAACTAAGTCCCAGAGAGAATGTGGACTCGTCAAAGAGAACAAGCTGTTTTTTGTTATATTGGGCTGCCTCTGCTGGGAATGACAAGCAGATAAAAGCAAAAAAAAAAAACAAAACAAAAAAAAACACCAGCAACATTAAGTGGTGAGCTCAGAACTCAGGTCTTTACGCACAACTCTAAGTGGTCACTAGACAAATCTGCAGGAATTTACGAGCAAAACTTATCAAAGCGAAAATACAATAAACATTTGAATAATATCTTAGAGTTGTCTTTAGACTTTTTTCCTCCGGAAATATCTACATTGTACTTAATTTACTACCCCAATTATTTCACTGACTCTTCACAAAACTTGGAGAATGACGTCTACACCCCTGTTCAGCAGTGAGGAAACAGAACTAGAAACATGAATGACTTGGGGAAAACCAGACAGCAAATGAGCAACAGAACTGGGACTCATTCCGATGTCTAATGGCAAACGCGGTAACACTGCAGGATTAAAATAATTACATCTGTATTTTTTATGCATATCCTTCCCATGCCGGAAGAAACCTACCCTTTGAAAACACATGATGTGTTGTATCCAGTATTTTCACAAGTATTTTCTGCAGCCATTTTCACTGTCTGATTCCCGGACACGTCACCGGCCCCCAAAAGCAATGCCGTGTTCGCTAGCAGTCATTCTCCCTCCTGAGCCTGGGAAGCCCAGGATGAACTTTCTGTTTCTGTGAGTTCACTTGTCCTGGGCTTTTCACAGGAATGGACTCACAAAAGTGGGCTTCGGTGCCTGACTTCTTCACTTCCCATAATGCTCCCACACGTCAGCCCTGCTGGCAAGCGCCTCCAGGTTTTAAGGTTCGGAGGCAACACAGACATCAATGACGCGCTCCTGTCTTACAGCTGGAGAAACGGCGTAAGCGAGCCGTCCGTGCGTCCTGCCTGCTAATCCTGCGCCACTTCTGCATGCTGCGCCTACCGGGACAATCAGTGTAATGAGACATTCTGCAAATAGATTTAAAATAAGAGATTGGTCTGATATACTACACCTTAAAAATAATGAAACAGATGGTAAGACAACCTGACACTTTATTAAAGGTTTTCAGTTGGTGCAAGGAGCCCCATCACTTCTGCGCCACCTGTGACGCTAGAACCGCACCAGCTGTGGATGCAGCAAAACCGGGCATAATAACCATGTGTTGCCCGACTTCAACTGAAGATTTCACCCTCTGTGTGCAAAGGTTAAGAAACAAGGCCAACATTACCCTGAGTGATAGCTCCAGATTTTCTCCTCCCCAGAAATTCATGCCCTTGTCGTATTGTCCAATCTTATTAAAATAATTCTTCTTTATAGCAAAAATTCCTCCAGCCATTGCAGGTGACCTAGAAAAGGACACAAAGATATGAAGTTGATTACACAGATTCAGTCATAATGGATTTTTTGCCAAAAGTATATTAACTACTAGTGATAACATTGCTAAAACCAACCATATGAATACCAAAGTTGCATTATTATACATTTAAGTATGTCAAATCATAAATAAAACCATAACTGCCTAAAAGTAGGCAACAGTTTTATTTAGCTCTGATGAAATTATATAAGCAATTTATTCTTTTTCTTTTCAAGGCAGGCAGGCAAACAGGCAGGCAGAAGGCAGTCAGGAAGAGAAAGGAGGAAAAAGCATTTTATTTTTATTTTCACACTGGTTGTTTCCCCTGGAACTGGGACTGGAACCCAGGGTTGTATGGTCTTTGCTCCTTTAGAGGCAACTAACCTAACTGCTGCTCCACTAGTACACCAGAAACATTTTTTATTTAGTTGTTCAATTTTAAGTTGGTTCCCCCTACCACCCCATCCCAGGCCACAAACCTGGGTCCTTTGGCTACCGTGGACTGCGCCCCAGGCAGGGCCTTAAGATCTGAGACACCAGAGCACACCAAGGAGTATATTCTAAATGTCTTGGTGAAAGTAAATATTATCCTTGGAATATGGCTTTTCCATGAGAATGACAATTGATTTGGGTACTGGAGGTTAGCGATCTCCCTTTGCAAGACAATGACAATGTCCACTTCTGGGAAAACCATAATGTTATAAAACATCTTTTTTGTTCATCAATAGTAGGGTCCAGAAAAAGCAAACTAAGTCATTTGAAAATACTTACACATTCATTTGTTCATTCATCCATTTAAAAAGTATATGTTAGACATTTATAATGTGTTAGGGGTAAATGAATGAAACATGAAGTCCCAGCTCATGTGGAATAAGGATGGAAGTAGGGAGGCCAATGAAATTTGCATGGTCGTCCCAGGGAAATATGAAGGTGAAGAGATGCAGTGGGATTCTTGTTTATCTTGAAGATGGAACTAGTGGGTTTGCTCATGGGTGGGGTGTGGGGTGATGGAGGAAGAGAAATGTCAAGGGTGACGCCATGATTCTGGCCTGGGCACTTGGAAGGTGAAACTGCCTTTTGCTGAGACGGGGAATGCTGTGGGCAGAGCAGGGCTTGGGTGGGGAGTATCTGTTTTAGACATCCCTGATGTCTGTTCAGCAAGCAAGTGGAGATGCCAATAGGCAGCTGAGTTTGATGTTGAGAGGTCAGGGCGGGGACATAAATGTAGGAGGAATGAAAGTAACTGATGAGGGGAGGAAGGGGACAATGGACAGAGCCTTCGATAGCTAAAATAAACAAAAGCTAGGAAGAGCCTAGGTTGTGGCCAAAGAGGGTGATATCTAGTAATTTAGAAGATGAAATGTCCAAGATATGACTATCGGAATAATAACAGCTAACAATGATAAAATAACTAACATTTATGTGACACATACTAAGGAGAGAAACTGTTCTAAAGTTTGATATCTATTAAGTAAATTCATTTTCCTAACAACCCTGTAACATTTTATTGTTGCCCAGACTTTGCAGACAAGAAAACAAGGCACAGAGAGGTTAAGTAATTTGTGCAAGATCACACAGCTCTAGCTAAACTGGAGCAGGGGCAGAGGTCAAGGACTTGCTAGCTATAGTGCTGGAAAGTTTACTCGTGGTTTGTGAAACAAAAGAGGTTAACAATAAAAGAGAAGTAAGCCTGGTATCAAAGTTACCAGTAAATTGGGGGGGGGGGGGGAGCGCGCGGGTGACCCGGAGGAAATCTCTTCAGAACTAGCCTCCTCACAGCAGCTGAACGTCAACACTGAATCTGTTCTCACACTGGGAAATACAAGCTCCAGCACATAATCTAGGAAAATCAGACGCATTTCAACCCATACAATTGCATACAGAAGCACCTGGATATTTATTTTATAAATGAATTTAGCAGACAGGAAGCACTTGGGTAGGTGTTTCACATATGATTTGGCAAAGCCGTCTCATTTTCCTGGGCAGTCCACAGTGCTGGCATTTTGTTCACTGATCAACATATAACATGTTCCGGAGAATCAAGTCCATGTTCCAATGCCGGACACCTGAAATCGGAGGGGTATTGCCCCTGGTGCTGTTTTGAACTGGGGCGAGAGGCTCCTTTTTAACTGAAGAAACTCAAATTCTCCCAAATTCTATTATTACAGACTTTTAGAAACAAGGTTACCAGAACTAAACGTTTCACTTCATTAACAGAAGGAATAATCTAGTCTCTGAAAGCTGCTTGTCTACTGTCATGCAGGTTCCCGTATACATCCGCTCTGTCCCCACAACCAGGAGATGCCTCACCGGATGGGAGTGATGGGTCCTTCAGGTCCACTCATCTCATAAGAGAAAACACTGTCCCATTTAAACTGCAGGCGCCAGTTGAAAGCTCCCCTCACCACAGGGGAGGGCCGGTACTCCAGGCTTTGGTGGTCAATGACATCTGTCAGCGGACACGCCACCATCTGGGGGTTGAGGGTGATCGCATACAGCAGGGGCTGCAGCCCTCTGTTTACCTCGCAGTGGCTGTCGAGGAACACGAGCACCTCCGCTGCGGGGAAGAGCAGGCGACTGTTAGTCCACGCGGAGGAGACAGCAGACCCCCCCCAAGGAAGGTCATTCAACGAGCACCCGTCAAGCACGCCCTGTGTGTTTGGCTCTCTGGGTGTTTTTCAGTTGCAGTGGGAGAGACAAGAAACACTTCTTTTAAGGACAGGTGCAGGTGAGCAGAGGAGGGCAGGAAGACAGGCAAGAGGCACTTCATTTAGTTGCTCATCTTGGTTTTCGCCCCAGCCCCGTTCTTGAACCTGGCTCCCTGGGATATGTGGCCTGCGCGCTTGGCCGAAGGCGGCTGACTAAACTGCTACTCCACCAGGGCATGCCACAGATTTCATTTTGTACCCAAAATCGGGGTCATCCTGTGCCACAGACATGCAGAAGGACCTGGAGAACCGAGGGTTAGAGTGGTGTGGGGGGAGTCTGAGGACCCAGAGGAACAGAGCTGGCTCTCAGCAGAAAAATGTCATTTTAGCTTGGTCTCAACAAAAGGAAAGAAATTTGTACTTCTTCAAAATTTTAAATGGTTTTGTGCTTAAACAGACACCATCAAGTGAAAAATATCCACAAAATGGGAACTATTTGCAAATCACTTATCTGATAAAGAACTGAATCTAGAATATATAAATACTTATAACTCAATAATAAAAAGCAAATAACAAGTGGACAGAGGATTTGATTAGATATTGCGCCAATGAAGACATACAGAAGGCTGATAAGCACATGCAAAGGTACTCAGTGTCCTTCCCTCATTAGGGAAATGCTAATCGAAGTCTAATGAGCTATAACTTCACGTCCATTAGGGTAGCTAGGAATAAAAAAGGCAGACAATAACAAGTTTGGTGGAGATCATGGAGAAATTATAACCCTTTATGATGATGGGAATGTAAAATGTCGAAGCAACTTTTGAAAAAAAAAATTTGGCAGGGGGCACCCTGGAGGAGCAGTGGTTGGGTCACTCTTCTCTGAAGGAGCACAGGCCACATACCCCTGGACTCAAGTCACGGGTCTGGGGGTGGGGGGTAGTGGGGTGGGGAAGCAACCAGTGTGAACAACTAAATGGAGATAAATGGAAATAAAATGCTCCTCCTCTCTCGTCCTACCTGTCTGCCTACTCGCTGTCCTTCCTACCTGCACCTTTCCTTTAAAAATAAAATATGTGGCAAGTCCTCCGAAGCTGAACATAGAGTTATCATCAACCTAACAATTCCTCTCATAAGTGTGCGTGTACCCAAGAGGACTGGGACATGGACTCACAGAAAATCTTGTCTATGAATGTTCATATCAGCATTATTCTTAATAGTAACAAAGTGGTAACAACTCAAATGCCCACCACAGGATTCATAAGTGAATGAAATGCAGTCTAGTCACACAGGAATATTATTTGATAATAAAAAGAAACAAAGTACTAATACTTTCAGTAACATGAATGAACCTTGAGAACATGATACTAAGTGAAAAGAGCCAGTGACAAGAGACTACATAATGTACAATGTCCAGAATAACCTATCCATCCATCCACCCACCCATCATCCATCCATTCATCCACCCATCATCCATCCATCATCCATCCCTCCACCCATCCATCTATCTAAAACAGACTAGTGGTTATCTCAGGCTCGATGGGACAGCAGGGGTACAGTGAGGAATGGTGCAATCATGCATCATTCAGTGACAGGGGGATACTGTCTGAAACTTCATCAGTGGGCGATTCTGTCACGGTGCTGATGTCATGGAGCGGAGTTACTCTCACCTAGAGGGTGTAGCCCACCACAGACCTGACTGCGCAGGAACCGCTGCTGCCTGTGCCTCCATCATGGACTGCACATCATTAAGTGACATATGACCGGAGAAGCGGATGCTCATGGGTATTTGTTCTACCGATCCCTTGAACAAGCAAGACTCTTGGAGAAAACATTCATTTTGCTCTATTAAACCTCAGGGAGGAACAATCCTTCGCTGCCTTGGAAGGAGGCCAGAGCAGACCCCACCACAAGGTCTGAGTCAATGAAGTTGAAGTGCCATGCTCTGTTCAGTCATTCGAATTTTCACTCCCAGCCAGCAAAGTAATGGGTTGTGACCCAAGAGGGAGGAAGTATGAAGGGAATCACTTCGGTCCCAGAGGAACCCGTGGGTGGAAGTCAGAATGGACCGTGTGGAGCATGCTCACCAGAGAAACAGGCGCCGCAAGCCGGGGAAGCCAGCCCTCTTCCGACATTGGGGTTCTGTGGCAGATGAAAACCACAGTGCCCTTTGTTTGCCTCTCCATCTCCAGACAATATTCAGAGTCACAAGGTCAGAACACAGCCTCTTTTGTGACATGGATGCAAACCAGAGCACTTACTCAAGGGCCTTTGTTATAAAATGCACCACTCAGGGCTGTGAGTCTTACACAGAGCCATCTGTCAGACTGTTGCTGGTTTTGAATCCTCGTTGTGATGAACTAATAAAACTATTCACTTCAAAGGGAAGGGAAAGGGGGAAGAATGGAGAAAAAGATGGAAAGGGGAAGGGGGGCGATGCGGGGAAGGGAGAGGGAGGACATCCTGTCCGTGTTCCAGCCGGCACTTCCTGCGCTGAATGCAGGCCATTCCCCACAACCAGGCCGCCTGCAGAAAGCACACTTGCTTTTGGGTTCGGTCTCCTCTCATTCTTCCTCTTCCCCGAGGCTCCTGTGGTTTCTGCCTCAGTCAGCCCAAAGCCGGTGGGAGAGGAGTAAATGGGGCAGGTAAGCTCCTCCTTTGCTGGACTTGTAAGACAGCAGGCTGTTCTCTGACTTGACTCCTCTTACGGTGTGGCTGGCACAGTGACTTCGAGGACCCCCCCTTTCCACCCCTGCTGGTCTCCTGTCAGCAATTCACTTGGGTGGCAAATGCGTTCTATCCGGGAGGCTCAGACTCCCCCCTCGGTAACTTAGGGTAGCGTCTCCTGCTGAGACACATCCCACCTTCTCCACAGACCCTCTGGGCACCATCTGAGGCGATCTCTGCGGTTCCCCACCCTCAAATTCTGCCCTCAGAACAGATACTAACACATAAGCAAGAGTCCTTTGTTTTATTGATTCCTAGGGGAGAAGCTTCAGCTCATACCTCCTCACCCCCGACATATTTTTAACTGTCCTCGTGCTGTCGAGAATGTGTCAGATAATCGGAAATTCACACCTAGTCCCTCTCACTAGGTTTCAATCAGTAGTTTCCTCTGAAACTCATCTTGAATTATAATCATCTGTGCTTATCTTGGTGCTCAGCTAGGACACTGAAATTTCTTTGTGGGGGGTGGGGGGGGGCCTGACAACTCCTTTTAGAAGACAGCATCTGTCATTGTTGGGTGGGCTGGCTAGAGTGGGGCTGGAACAGGAGAGGTGCCCCAACAAACAAGACCCAAAGAACAGCAGATGAAGATAAGACGCAGACCAGACACCAAAAGGCCTGAGCTAGGTCAAAGGAAGCGTCTCAACCAGGCACTACAAGAGGCCAGGAAGCAGTAAGGGGGTGCATCTCTGCACATGTCCACAATGCCCAGACTAGCTGGAGACAGGACTTCACAGGTACCTACAAGCTACCTATTACAAAAAACTTAACATAAAACTGAATATGAATGTATTCATTAATAGCCTGGAGATCCCTGCCCAGAAACGCACCCTAGAGTGGAGTGAGAAGGGGGAGCAAAACCCTGTGCACCCTTAGCAGATCATGTGGGTTCTCACTTGAGCCCCACCACTTGTCCTGTCTTGAGAAGTGTACTTTCCTTTTGCTTATTCTGCCCCTTTTCTCTGTGACAAATGAAACTTTCCTTTTACCTGCAGCACGGTGTCTGCAGTGGTCCTTACCCACAGCACAAGAACCAGGGCAGGTGGCGCGCTAACATTATTTTCATGATTCAGCTGGAAAACTGAGTTACAGAGTCCCATTCTGAACATACGTAATGTGTCACACTATTGGAGTAACACATGCTCTTCAGTACTTTGAATTTTTTCACTTAAAACAGATTCCATAATATTACCTAGCATCCACATTTCAAAATCATGTCATTTAGTTTGATAGGGCATTCTTTAACCTTTGGTTTATTTCTATTGCAAACACCAAAGAACTCACACGGCCACTCGGCTGCCCCCGCACCGCCCCCTTTGTTACACTAGCACTACTCTTTACAATCGTCCAAGGTTTCCACCTCCCAAATGTCTACCTAGTAATGGAAAAACAGACTATGGTCGCTCCACACAGCGGATTACCCTCCTTTCAAAGCCAGTCACCTGGGACTGAGTTCTCACACACTTCCCTCTGACCCTCTGATCACAGTCTCGAAGACGCGCTAACCTGAAGCGTTCATGTGCGTAGAGTGGGTGCACCTGCACCATTCAGGACCCCCTCCCGTTAAGGCCCTTAACTCTGACCACATGTGCCAGAGAGAATACTGCATTATCAGCTTCTGGAATTGGGGGGCAGGGGAGTATCCAATGACTAGTCTACTCCCATCCTCTTACTCACTTAACTTTTTTCCACAAAATTCCCAGCAACATCACACACAGCATGTTCCTCCTCCTCCCTGGCTGTGCCATTCCTGCGGTCCAGGGCAACCACACCAGCATCCCCTGGCTACCCAGAGCTGCCTCAAAGCCCTAGTTCTGCGCTCATGCAAGAAAAAAGCTCCCCTTTCCTCTAGATTCATACTCTCTGATAAGCCTCCTCTCTCACCTTTTCATCACTTGACAAGACCCGCCTGCTAATCCCCCCGATGGAATCATCTGCCTCATCTCAGACATCTGCCTTCACTCCGGCACACAGCCCCTCACAAGGATGTCTCCATGTATGCAATTTATGGGCAATTTCAGTGGCCAGTGGGCAGCACAACCAGCAACAAGCTGATAGGTAGGGATAAAAATTATGGAGAACAATGGCGTGCGGATGAGAGGGTTAGGGGCTTGCTACTGAATACAGAATGGTTTCACAAGGCCTCTCCCAAAGTGACGTTTGAACAGAGAGCCGAAAAAAGTGAATTGGCAGGTCTTGCAGGTGCCTGGAAAGGTACATATAAGAGTGCAGACGCCAGAAACTGATGCAGGAATACAGAGATGCTCGCTATCTTTCCTTGATAAGTGATGAAAGCACATGTCTTTGTGCAAATATGCAGCTCATTTTAAGTAATAATAAAAAATAAAAATTGCCAACTGAGATATGACTAAATGAATTAAAACAACCTATAATAGGATCTAGATAAATATATTATTCAGCAACTTAAAACTCAGTTAAGTCAAGTCCTGCAGGGGAAAATTCCAAAAAATTAAAATTAAATTAAAAGAGTAAATCTCAGGACAATACAGAGTATGATTCCATGTATTTAAAAATCCTGGCGCACTCTTATGGCTCAGATGATTAAGGACCTGTAGAACCCAGAGACCTGGGTTCAAGAAACCTGGGTTCAAAACCAACTCCTGTAAACTACGCACGTGTGTGCACCACACATACACGTATAATGCCTGGAAACAGAGGTCTGAAAAACACACCCCATCCCGTTCTACTGGCTTGGACTGCATTTCACACAATGAATAGGTTTCAGCTGTGTAGTTAAATAGGAGAATGTCTCAATGGATGAGGCCACCACAGAAAAAGAGAATCGAGTTGTGCTTTCATTCGGCCGTCCGCTCAATAAAGAGAAGCCCCTACTAAGGTACAAAGGGCCCGTCAGACAGTGGCCTGGGCTGTGAAGCGCCCTGCACCCCTGCCCGGTGTCTTCGTCTCCAGCTGGAGCTGCAAAGAGCCTTGTGAGTTGCAGGTCCCCGGGGCAGGGCAGTGGGCCTGCTCCCAGGCCCTGGGTACGCAGCCCCTCAGCCGTGCTGGTGGCTCACGGCCATGAGTGGAGTGGAGTGGAGTTCCTCCCTGGGTGCTGGCCTTGGTGGGTAACAGGTGCTGCTTCTAAAGGGTGCCCCTTCCAGGGGGCCAGGAGTGTCCAATGACTGGTCCATGCCCGTCCTCTGACCCGGATGTGGGACCTCACTGCAGCCCAGGGAGTATGTTGCTCTAATGTCCTTTCAGCAGGGCCGCTGCGCGAGTGGGCTCGGATCTACGCAGAATCCGCACCAAGGCCACAGTTCCCAGGGTCACGCTGGACACGTGGGCCCAGTGCGGGATGCCTCTGCTGGGAGCTCCCCACTAGCCCCATGAACCTTCCTCAGAGCCACACTGGGGGCTGCGGCTCCTTCAGTATGAACTGTCTTCTTTCCCTCCACAGACATTCTTCCAGTTACCGCTTCTCATTTCATCATGGCCTCCGCCTCCAGAGGCTCCTGGTGATGGCACCCTGGCTTCCAAGTTCCCTGTGGGAAAGGCAGCTCCCCACACGGCCTCGCTTCCTCACAGACCTGGCTCCTGAGAGCACCCCGGGCTTCCCTGCAGGTACAACTCCATTTCAGAGTTCGTATTTGGGGGACTCAACCCATGACAGGGGACAGACGTCATGGCCCCTTCCCACCCCCAGAAGTCTTCTTTCTGAAATAAATGGACATTTGAAACAGAATACTTTCAGAGTCAAAAGAAAACTAAAGCCTCATCTGGTGAAAATACATTCCCCCTTCTCTTCACGCCAGGAGACATGGACCCCAGGCAGGTTACTCTGGGTGGGGGAGGATCACGGGCCCTGTGCATGTCCGAACGACATGTCCTTACCTGAAGCAAAAGATGCCCCAATCACCCTGGAGAGAATCAGCCCCTCTCTCCTCTTGTTTCTTATTAGCCAAACCTTTCCTCGGAAAACCTCCAGGTGATAGTCCAATTTTTCCTTCAGATCATCTGGAATAACATCCCAAATGTGACAATTAGAAGCCGTGACTACAGAAGTTAAAGCGGTGTGTCACAATGTGTGACAGATCCTAAAAGCCATGCTATTCTGCAGAAGTCTGACTTTCAAAGAAAATCTTACCTTACATAAAAAGGAGAAAGAAATGATTCAGCCTCAGAGTCAACTCTGTGAGATAGCTCTAGTTCAACAAACCACTATTAAAATCTTAACGGACACCGCGTAGGTAGGCGCTTTGGAGCCACCTGACTTTCTTGCTAACGATGCTTCCAACTTGGCTGTCAGGCATGGGCACATGTCAACCTGCCATTCCTTCAGGACGGGTGGGAAGCCCACCAAGTTCCCTGCAGGGCCGCAGCCAGAGGACCACAGGGCACCCACACACAGCTGTCCCCAGCAGCCACTGGGCACTGCAAGCTTCTCCGACGGTGACAGAGGAAGCAGAGCTCTGGCCAAGTGGCCAAGTCTACATTCCTAAGTCCCGGACCTGGATCAGCAGGCTGGAGAGGCTGGGGTCCACCAGGGCAGGTTCAAGGAGCTCTTCGCAGAAAGAGGAAGATCTGCTTTGCTCAGACAGGCCTGCAGGCTGCAAACTTCACCTGCAGGTGGGGGCAGCACCTCGCTCTGGGGCCGGCCAACACCTCTTGGAATCCAGGATCGAGGAAGAAAGACAGGCTGTTCTGGCCACAGTGACACGAACTGGAGTGGAGGGCTTGGGCTTCTAAAGATGGTCGAGCTGCTGGATGGCAGGGGAGAAGGACCAGGACTAGAATGGCAGCTGGTCAGCTCTGGACAGGTCTTGCATGTAGTTCACGGGGCTTGTGCCCTGGGCCCCACTCCCCAAGCTGAGGGAGTCTATCAGGAGTGCCTGCTTCTCCTATACCACCCACCAATCACTTTGAATTAAAGATGGGACTGTGTCAGCCCTGAGCTCTAAGAGAACACAGAACACCCTGGCTGGTAGTCACTGTGACCGAGCTTCTACAAAGCTGAGCCCTTAGCGGGGAGGGTGGACTCCCATAAGCCAGTGGCCGCAGTCAAGGAGGAGCCGCAGAGGCCTCTGGTCAGGCAGCACAACCGTATCTTAGCCATCAGCGGTGATCCCGATGCCTGAAGAACCGGTCACTGCACTGGGTGTGTCTCTGAACTGCAGGGCCTGGGGTACTTGTACTGCAGGACCCCTGTGCTTCGGGGCACAGAGCATGAGCTCCAGTCTAGCAGCAGAGCCAACCCTGTGCCCTGCCCAGGCTTTACTGGCTACTTCCTACCCAGCATTCAGCCAAATGCGCTGCTCAGTACTGCCGATCAGATCAGGAGTCCGACCATCTTTGCACATCCCGCTCCAGCTCGGGGCTAGAAATGAACAGTCCTGTTCCTTCTGAGATAGGGCTCCTGGAGAAATAGTTGTGCACAATGGCGCTGGGCTGACATCTGAAATCCCTACGTAGCTGAATTAGCTTGAGTTCCCTTCCACCTTTGAGCTGATGCCCCTGGAGCCACTTCCCCACAGGGGAACCCTGGGAACCTTCTTTTCTTCCCTGCCTGCTTCTCTTCCTACTGCGTCTCTTCTTTCTCTTTCTGGGTCCAGAGTGGGTCAGATTCACAATGGATTAGGTGGACTTTTAGTAACAATGACACTTTGCTTCTGCGGGAAAAGGGCCCCACAAGGACCTGTAGATTCCAAAGTCTTCTCTTCGCTGACCTCAGGTTTGTAACAGAGTTGTAAAAATGCACAACTCATCTCAAATGCTAAGCACAGTGACTCCAATTTGTACTAGTATTACAATTCTTGTCGGTGAGTCAGCATGGAGGAATACACACCTAACTGCAGTTGGTCCGATGAGAATTCTTTCATGTCAGTACCTGAATCGTATCATTCCCGCTGCATTTGACCCTGTAATAATGTCTCATTTTCTTCAGATAAAAATCAAACAATGCCCTTCTGAGTAGGTGCTTTTTCAAGTCTCTGGTTTCATGCCCACCCTACCCCATCCCCACCACTATACTCAAACATAAACTACGTGAAATGCAGAGCTATTCTAAACCCACCAAAATTTCTCTTGCTTCCAGTCCTTTACAATGCTACTTCCTCTGTTTGAAGACCTTTCTTCCTTCCTCCCCAGTTACATTAACTCCAAGTCACCCATCAGACTTCAGTTGAAATGTTACTTCTAAAGTTCATCAATGAGCTTTAATAGCTAGGTGGTACCCCTATGTTTACCTCATGGAAGATGAGCTACCCCACTATCCCAACACCACAAGGACTGGAACCGGCTCTGACATTCCCACCATGCACCAGTGGTACCTCAGAAGAGGTCTGCCATGCACACCCACCAAAAAACACTCTGTCTAAAATAACTTACTCGCCATCGGCAATAGCCCTGTTTCACAGCAGGTTCAGTGGGCCCTGGTGTTCTGTCTTACCCGTTTCGCTCATGTCATCTATCAGAATAATTTCTTCAATGATTTGGTGTGGAGTGAGGTCCATGACACTGTTCAGTGTCCGAAACAAGGCATTAAACTCTTCATTGTAGAAGCAAATGATGATACTGACCGAAGGTAGATGGGCTGGGTAACGCTTTCTAAGACACCTGCAGGCACGAGTAAGAGGAAGAAAATGACTCCTGTGAAAGCTTTAGACGCTTTGGGGTCTCATTCAAACATCTCTCATTATTTGCATTTCCCATCTTCATTCTTTGAATTGATTGTGATAAGGTGAGAGTATGCTTTAAAAACACAAAACTTTCTGTAACTTATATTCTAATATGTTTGAAATCACTTCCTTCTTAATGCCAGTAATAATTGCTGTCTTCTGAAACTGTTTTGATCATCTTAGTTCAATTTTGACATAGTATCAGTACGAATTTTGGTTTCTGCTATAAAAACTGTATAAATGTATCACATTGAAAGGTTCAAATTAACTTTATTATACTATCTTCAAAGAAAACTCATCTTGCATTTTTATATTTGTGTAGTCTGCTGCAACAAAGAAATGTAGTGGAGATTGTATTTCTTTGAAGGATTTGACAAAAAATGTTTCATTTATCTATTTTTTTCTACGAGATAAAAAGAGAAACTGAATTCTAGCAGCACTAGTGATTAGCTGTTAATTATTGTTTGAATTATTTTAAGTATTTTAGTTGGAAGTGACAAACTCACTGGAACTAATTTAAGCAAAAAAAAAAAAAAAAAGGAAAAAGGGGGAAGATATAAGGGGACCCAAATGTCTCATAGAACCTAGCCACTGTCATGCAGGTGGAACTTTCAAGAACCACTAAAACCAAAGGCTTGAAAGCCACCTGACTCGTCTCTCCACCTCTGCTTTCTCCGGCTCCTAGAGTAACGATGATGGCAACAATAACAGTGTCAAACTACCTGCAAGAGTCAATGGATTCATTTTTAAAAAGCGCTCAAAACGGCGCCTAGAAGAGGGCATTATGTAAGGCTCATTATGTGGAGATCGTCGCAGCTCAGAAACTTGTCTTATTCCCGTCTCTTTGCTCCATAAGGTGGGGGATGTGACCGACACCACTGTATCTTGTATTCCAGCACCCAAGGAGAGATTGTGAAGACTTTCTCTTCCCCAAGACCAAAAAGTCACAGGCAAAGACTTGCTGGCTCAGTGCTCAACTCTGAGTTGAGTGACTGTGGCTAGAGAGAGGTCAAAACAGGAAGTCCTAATCTCACCACAACCATGTGGCGGGGTCCAGGGCAGGACACGCCAGGAACGGAGGTGCAGGGCAGGTAACTGCAGGTATCCTGGACAGACCTTTTGTACATTGACAGGGTGAAGTCACCATGGAAGAAGGGGCCTTGTCCAACTCAACACTTTCACCCAGGCCTGGAAGAAGACACAGAAGGCATGCCTAGTGCATGCTGATGTCATACGAGAAGGAATGAGAATGTGAACGATGAGCAATGTCGATTCAGACCATTTACACAGATCAAAACAAAATGTTAGCAAATCAAGTAAAGTAGATATCAACAGAATAATTTAACATAACTAAGATTGGGAACACCCAGATGGCTCAACATTCGAGATCAATAATTTGAAGAAGGGAATCCACGTGATCATGCTCAGTCCTGATAAATCATTTAAAAAAATGTGGCTAAATCATTTCTGATTAAAATAAAAACCCAAATCAAGATAAACCCATTCTGGCATGCCCTGGTGGAGTAGGGGCTGGGTTCAGTCCACATACATCCCAAGGTCCCAGGTTCACATCCTGGGACCAGCAAGAACAACTGAGATAAACAACTAAATAAAATAAATAAGATGCTTCCTCCTCCCTCCTCTCTCCCTATGCCTGCCTGTCTCTGCTCACCTTTATTCCTGCCTGCATCTTCCCTTTAAAAAATAAAAGCTATAAACCCATTCCTAGTTGATGTTGGTTTAGCCAGTGGACATGCTAAAATGGACTCTGCTAACAACAGAGAAATTCAAGTCACCTAGTATTGATGTGACACACCCATGGAAAGAATTGTTTCTAACAGAAAGAAAAATGAATGCTAATAAAACAAAAGGGGGGGAACTTCTAGTGAAATACTGGAAAAGTATCAGAAGTCAATCATAAGCAATAAAAAATTAAAATACTAATAACTCCCAACTCATGCTACAAGACCAAGCTTACTTTGATAACAAAACCAGACGAGGACATTAATGAAAAATGCAGATAGATCACCTTCATAAACATTGATATAAAATTTCAAACAAAATTTTAGCAAATGAAATTCAGCCATATGACAAGTAGGGTACATCTCAGAAACATTAGCTTGGTTTAATAAAAATCAGTGTGATTCACCATCTTTACTGCGTAAAGAAGAAAAGCTATACTCCCATCTCGAGAGAATAGAAAAGGAAGAGACAAAATCTGAAATCCATTTCTAATGGATGAGTCGCTCAGTAAATTAGGAACAGAATGAAATTTCCTCGACCTGAAGAAGCACATCTGTGACTAACCTGGAGACTATGTCATACTTTGTGGTAAATGGCTACATTTGTCAAGAACGAAACAAGGTTGCGTACAGTCACCCCTCCTCCCCAACCGTGCACTGGAGCTTGTGGCCAGTGTGATAAGTCAAGAAAAAGAAATAAAAAGCATCTCAACTGGAAAGGAAGAAGTGAAAGTATCTTGATGTGAAGATTTTTTATTTATCTACATAGAAAATTCAATGGAGAAATCTTTATGACCTTGGGTTAGGCAAAAGCAAAATAAAAAATACACAATTTTTAAAAGTGAATAAACTCCATCAAAATAAAAACTTCTGATTTTCATAAGGCAAGATTAAAGCCACAGATTAGGAGATATTTACAACTGTATATCTGATAAAAGTCTTACACCTAGAATACATAAAGAAATCCTAAAACTCAATAGTAAAACAAATACGCCAATTTAAAAATGGGCAAAATATTTGAACTTCAATAAGATATACAAATCAACAACAAAAAACCTAATCAAAAAAATGAACATCTCTACAAAGAAGATATACAGATGACCAATAAGCACACAAAAAAATGTTCTTCATCACTTGTTAAAGAAATGCAAATCAAAATCACAATGAGATAGCACCTTATGTCAGTGAGAGAACCTGTATCAAAAAGGCAAGAAACAACAAGTATTGGGTACGGAGAAAAAGGAATCCCATATACTTCTGGTGGTAATGCAGGTTAGTGCCGCTACCTGGAAAAGTTAGGAGATACCTTAAAAAATTAAGAACAGAACTCTTTATGATCCAGCAATCCTACTTCTAGTATCTATACAAAAATATATGAAAATATTAAATCGAATAAATGTACTCACCCCTATGTTTATTGCAGCAGTACTTAAGACAGCCAAGATGTGGAATCAACCTAAGCATCCATGATTGGTGAATGAATAAGGAAGATCTGGTTTATATACACAATGGAATGCTACTCAACCATCAAAGGTGACATCTTGACATTTGTGACAATAGGGAAGAAAGTCAAGGGTATTTTGCTGAGTGAAATCAGTCACAAGAAGAAAGACAACTAGTGGGTGATCTTACTTATATATGGAATATAGAGAAACAATGCAAATGAAAAGATTAAATAAAATTTAAAATAAAACTTTGATCTTTGACAACAAAACTGAGGTTACCAGAGGGAAAGAGGTGGGATGGCATCATGTGGTAAAGGTATTTACTTATTTTATTACTTTTCTCCTTTTTTCTTGTTTACTTTTGGTTATGCTTGAAAAGTAAATAAACATTTTTAAAGGCAGAGATACAGATAGCAAATAAATACAAGAAAAGATGCACACTATAATTAGCCATCAGGAAAATGTAAATTAAACCACAGTGAGAGACCAATATGCACTGACTGGAATGGCTAAAAGTAATAAAGTTGGCCAGACCGAGTGCTGACAAAGATGGAGACAAACTGCAAATCTGATAAATTGCTGGTGGGACTATGAGATGATACAACTACTTAAAGTTCCCAAAAAGTGAAATATACACCCTCAGCTCTAGCCATTCCACTTCTAAGTGTTTACAGAAGAGAAGAAAAGCATCTACCCATATACAGCTTATCTGACAATGTTCATACAAACTTTTTTTGTAATAGACAAAATCTGGAAACAATCTCTATTCATACAGTGGAGTACTACTCAGTAACAAACAGGAAATAACTATTTGCAACAATATGACTGAATTTCGTAATAATTATGCTGAATGAATTTATATAAAATTCTAGAAAATGAAAACTTATCTGTGGTAACAAACCCTAGGACTGAACAATCTTATTACAGAAATCTATAATCATTAATATTAACATGAGTGCATAAAAATGTGTACAAAGGTATTTATTACATCATTTTTAAAAGTTACAAAATTGGGAACAACCAGACATTTTCTGAATAGGCAAATGGTGCATTTGTACAATGGATAACTGCTCCCAATTGTTGAATGAGGCAAATTTTATGTGTAATGCTTTGAGAAAGCCCAGATGAGAATGATGTTAAGATAAAAAAATATACACTGTAGAACAATATAAAACAGAAAACGAACTTTCATAAAACTGCATGCTTATCCCACATGTTTACTGTTTACAAATACCTGTTAAGTGTCTATAAATTCTGGAAAGACATGCACTAAAACATTGACAATGATGATCTCTGGTTTAGGTATGGGGAGAATAGTCAGATCACACTTTAAGCATTAAGACAGAATTGTTAGTATTTTTACTTTCCCTTTTTGTGCTTCTCAATATTTTCCAGATATTCTGTAGTTAACATTTTTTGAAAGTCTGCACATTTATTAATTACAAGAAAATAAGCAGTAATTTGACTTCACAGAAATCTGATAGCTGCTGTATTAATCAAGAGATGGAAAGCAGCTTCACTCATCAGCACAGACGTCCCGTACCTCCCTCTGATGCTCTGAGAACCACTACCACCTTTCCATGGAATTTCTCACAGAACAGCAAGGTGCTCAAATTCATCACCAGGGAGCATCGCACTCAAACTGAGAAGTACTCCACGGATGGATGGTTGGATCTCTTCACACCTATTGCAGCTATGAAAGATGAAGCCTTAGGAATGGTATCAGATGTTAGGGAATCAAGGGGATGGGAATCCTGCACACAGTCCATGGTCCTGAAAAAGGACTGTGTGGGTAACTGTAAAATTTGGAATACTGGCTATAGACTAGCTAACGGCATTGTTTTGATGCCAATTCCCTGACTGTATTCACTGTTCTGGTACTAGCATATGAAGGATGTTAACATTTAGGGGATTTAAGGAAAGGCTATACATTGCAAAAATATTTTTGCAACTATTTTGTGAATTTGAAATTATTTAAACAATGAAAACTTAAGAAACTAAATTAGAAGACCAATGAACAAAAACTTCCTATTTTATTTGATACAAAGATCTGTGTCAAACATTCTTTAGCTTAGTGAAAATAATCCTGAAATATAAAGGAAGGTAAAGTGGAAATGGAAATTCCATTTAATAGAATAAAATGATTACCACAATAATGGTTGAAAAACTGTGTGGACTTGAGATGCAGTTACTCCTAGAAGTGAAGATATATTTTAAATACAAAAGTATACCTCGTACAGAATTGAATTTTCTATTAAATAAGTTAATATTTTGAACACTTAAATTGCCAAGTGTACTTTCTGTTTTTCCTAGGAAATAATCACGTGATGTGGCAAGAGAAGCAAAAAGTGGTTGTACTATTTTAGAAGATGAGATTTTTTTTCCCCTCTTGGCTGTGGGTCTCAAACCCAGGTTCCCAGGAGGCTTTCAAACCTTGTGTCTTTGCCTGAGTTATAGAAGGGGGAAGAAGATGAGATTCTGAGGGAAGAAATGAGGACATAGAGAGAAATCCATACCTTGTAGGCATTCAAAACCAGTGACCTTCTTTCGTGGAGTTAAGTATTTAATTATGAAAAAGTTGTTCTCCATGTTATTCGTACTGTGTTCTAGGCTTTGAATACATTTTATTTTTATTTTATCATGACCCACATAGACTGTGTCATCATGTACAAACATTTCATCTTGAGTGTGCCATATCCTAAATTATATTTAGCTCCTTAGAAACTTTATTTGTGGCTTCAAAGGTTTGCTATGTACGCGAGTTACAGGACTAAGTGGGGCCCATGTTCCTATTCCCTGGACCTTGGTTTCTGTCTCTATTACTGTAATTGTCTAAATTTCTTATTGTTAGTACTTCTCGTTTAGTTAAGGGAGAATATGGAGTCTTTTTCTCTGGGAGATATCAGAACCTAGAAGATATTAAATATGCTTTAACATATTCATGTCACAGCAGGATGAACCTTGAAGACACTGAGAAGGGAAACCGGTCAGACACAAAATGGCCGATGCCGCAGGGTTCCATTTTCACGAGGTACCTAGAGAAGTCGGTCCACAGAGACAACAAACCAGGGTGGTGGCGCTAGGGATGGGGTGGAGGCTGGAAGCAGGGTCGGTATTTCCTGGGACAGTTTCAGTTCAGGAAGATGAAAAAGTGCCGGGGGGTATAACAATGCGAGTACACTCAATGCCACTAAACTGTACTGCTGAACATGCTTAAGACGGTAACTTTAATGACATGAGTATTTTACCACATTTTTTTTTTTATAAAAGGCACTGACACAAATGATTCACACAACGAAAAAAGCAGACTGATGAAAACAGGTAGCTATCTGAGGCATTTTGTATCAAGAACAAATCCCCCTTTGTCCAAAGTCCTTACTGATGATTTAACAAAAGATCTTGTGGCTGACTGAATTCTAGACACACCTCTAGAACGCACCCAGTGTCTACTGGGAGGATATTCCCTACACGGTAAGCTCTAGAACTCTGAATAGCTCTTGACAGTCCGACTTCAAGTGCTAAAGACAGGAAGCTACAGTACAAGACTTCTAATCAGCCGAAGTAAAAAATCGAGTTAATAGCTATTTATTAAAATTTAGAAACATACATTTTATGCCTGGTATCTGGCACTTCTCTCCAGGAGCCCAATTTTTTACTGCTAATAACATTAAATCCATATCTTAGATATCCACTGACAAATTCTGGGTCCATAAAGCCATAATCCTCATCTGTAAGAGAAGGTAATGAGTATCACGTAAGTGCAGTTTACTACTATCACTTCGATGAGGGACATTAAGAAAGTAGACACTTTACAAAAGGAGATATATGGGTGGCCATTAAGCACATGAAAAGATGCTCAAAATCATAAGCTATCAAGAAAATGTAAAATAAGATGATATTAATTATCCAGTAGAATGGCTAAAATGTAAAAATTTGATCACATCAAGTATTAGTGAAGATTTGAGAAAGTGGAATTCTCATACACACTGCCGGAGGGCATATAAAATGGAACACCTACTTAGGAAAAGTTGGGCATTTTCTTTCAAAGTGAAACATACATATATTTTGCTTATCTATGATACATAGAAGTGGAAAAGATATACATGAGAAAGATACTTAAAAATTCAGGTAAACTATCGCCTCTGAGAGTGGAGAGTGAAGGAATGGGGAAAGTTTTTACTGTACCTATTAGAATTTGTTTCTTTGAAACACAGAAAACTGTCTGAAAAAAAAAACCCAGCAAACTATATTTTAAATGAACAGAGTTAGGTGGTAAATACCTAATGGCTATATAGACTAGATGGCTAGTCTGTATCTTTTTATTATATAAAATGAAATGGTAATTATAATATGTTTTATTATATAGGACATAGTTCATAATTTTAAAATGGAATCACTTTAAAAATAAAAAAAGACTTCTTGCTCTTCCAACTGTTAAGTTTCTGGTATATTTTCCCCTTAAACAGCTAAGAGAGAAAAACAAAATACTTACTGAGTATTAAGGGCTGCCTGGGTCCTTCTGTTTCATCTTGGTCGGACCTTGGTATCTGCTTTGAGTCATAGGCAGTTTGCTGTTTTTTCTCAAGGGACCAAATGAATGGATTTTCTGCTGCGGGCTGCTCCAGGGATAGAGGTGGAAAACTATAAAGAACAGAGCTATCCAGATTCCAGACACCAAAAACCCACAGACTACACACTGAATCAGGACAGTTCTCATGGCAGACCTAGCATTTTTAGAGGTCCGGGTTTCAATTTCCTAAATCAGAAGGAGATCAAAGAAATGTTAGATATCTCAACAGTTTACAGAGCATCTTAAATTCAAGTTTCAGCATTTTAAAAATAATCATGTTGGTATCAGTGCTTATCATAAACTTTGATATATTTTTTCTACTCCTGGAAACTTAAAACTGTTTTCCTAAGATTACTTAACATGCTAGTGTTGTAAATAAACATCGTAATATGCTGAGATAACACGCACACCATCTGAAGTCACTGGCCCGCACACCTAAGCACAGTGCTGAAGTAACACTGTGAAAGGACACATGTTCGCCCCTTCTACGTCATCGTGGAATGATAGCATAGGTGTCTAAAAAATACAATTTGATGGCGTGCCCTGTGCCTTGGGTGCTAAGCCAGACGCTGGGGTGTAGACAGTGTAAAAGTCAGAGACCTGTTTGGGACTGGGGGAATAACCATAAATAAAACCACAAATAAAAGTGCTTCCTCCTCTCTTCTTTCTTTCCCTAAAAATACAACATAATTTCCTTCTCCTCTTCCTTTTTTCTTCTCTTTAAAAAAAATCTGATTTGACATCAGACTGTCAAAAATATAAACACATAAAATATCACATTCTGGAAGAGAAAGTGGGCAATGTGGGCGGTGGTACCCCAATGCGGAGGTTGTGCAGGGGACAACTACTTTGCACTGTCCAGTTGCATTTACACATACAGTATCCAGAACAAATCCAGATGCCTGAAGGAGACTCTCAGATGTCTCAGGAGATGTGAACAAGAATCTTTATTGAAGCAACATTTGTAGCAGACACTGGACACCACTTGAGTTTCCTGGATCGGCGGTCAAGCTGATAAAAGGAGATTATTCCTTCAACACTGGAAATAAATCAATCAGAGCTATGTGTACTTACAATGCAAAATCAAAAAACAATGTTGCACCAAAAACAAGCAGGGCGTGGCGCTGCCTGCAGAGATTTGGAAAACACGCAAAGCCGTGCGATTGCTGATGGACACAGTGGTCTGGTGCCCGGCTGGGAATACGCAGCACAGGAATGGGCTCCACAAGTTTGGGATCGTGCTGCCCTGCAGAGGGGAGAGCTTGGGGGAGAAAGAGCTCCTACTGTGCTATTTTTATTTATTTATGGTAGCTCACATTGGCTGTTCTCCCTGGTCCCCAGGACACGAACATGGGTCCCTGGGACATACACGGAGCTGTGCTCGGCTAGAGGCAGCGGACCTAGCTGCTACTTCACCCAGGGTTCCTCCTACTGTGTTCTTAATGCTTATCTCTTAAAAAGTCCTAAAGCCAATGTGGCCAAACTGATCAGGTTTGATAAAACGAAATATGGGTGCACAGATTGTTTTTTACACCGAGTGTTGATATTTTTCTCTACATTCCCTTTGTGTTCGAAATATTTCACAGTTTATTTTTCAAAAAAGGAGAAAATCTTGAGAAGTTTCCTTTAAAGAGAGTTTGAATACATGTGTCCATCTCCTCTCCCTCTTAACTCTGAATAAAGATAAACACATTCCCGGGGGGAAAAAGAGTGGTGAAAATCAAGGCACATGAGGCTCCCACAGGCTCAGGAGCCAGGATGCTATGGGAGGCGTGCCAGTGACCTGGAGGCCACAGCTCCCAGCGCAATGAGAGGTCATCGAACCCGGCTTGCCTCAGAAGGGCCTGCACTTCCTCGGGAGCCACCGGCTCTCTTCACCCCTCCCTGAACAGAGAAGGGGGCTCCTGGCAGTTTCTTCTCTGGTGAGACAGAAAGGCTCTACAGAGGGGAGCTGGCGCTGAAGTCGAGTTACCTGGACATGAACTTGCAGATTACTCGGCATCTTGCCTGCCTCTCACAGGGTCCCAGGACCAGGTTGCTCTACTTGAGGCAGGAGCTGGGAGTATTATTCTCTGAAGAGAAGATAAGTCCCAGAGAGAAAACAGTCACACGCTGAATGTGCGAATGTCCAGTAAAGCAGCCAAATCCCCAGGCATCACCCAGAAGACAACACACGTGTGGCTGGGGTCCAGCGAATACCCAGAGCCCTCAACCCACAAGCTGGCATCTCACTTTTCAGTTGGAATGGAATGCTGTTATGGACTGAATTGCGTCCCCAAAAACATTTGCTGAGGCACTACCCATGACGTGACTGCATCTGGGGTGAGGCTCTGTATTTAAGTTTAAATGAGGTCATATGGGTGGATCCTAATCCACTCTGACTGTGTCTTTATAAGAGGCAAAGACATGGGGGGTACACGTGCAGAGAAAGGCCACGTGAAGACCTTATGAGCACATGATCATCTGCAAGCCAAGGAAAGAGAGCTCAAGAGGAGACGGCCCTGCCAACAGTGTCAACTGAACAGCGCCTCCAAAACTATGAGAAACACATCTGTTGTTTAAGCCACATAGTCTGCATTTTGTTAGGTCAAGGTCAGCCCCAGCAAATGAATACAAATGCCAAAGACTGACTGAGGCATGACAACAACAACAACAACAACATATATATATATACATATATATACGTATATACATATGTATATATGTATATACGTATATATACGTATATATATGTATATATATATACGTAGAACCAGAAAAGGGAAATAAATAAATGGCCAGGGAGGGGTTGGGGGACAGGACACAATAACCCAGGT
>RJWH01007011.1:0-45994 GCA_004363575.1 Solenodon paradoxus | reverse complement strand
GCTGCTTTTGTCCCTGGGCCAGCCTAACATTCCAACCTCTTTGATAGGATAAAGGGGTGGCGTGATCGTTCTGGCTACTTCCCGCTGACAGGTGGGGCATAGAGGGGAGGGGGTCAGAGGTTGGTGTCGTCTGGCCCAGGAGAGTAGGAGAGTAGGCCCTGGTCTGTAGCAGCACCTGGAGGAATCTCAGAAAGCATTAGTAACACACAGATTATCAGAACTGGCCCATCAATCGGGACTAAAGTGGAAAAAATCAGGGAGCGCTATCATGGGGCCCCCATTTCTAAAGGGATGTAGCCCTTTTTCAATTTGTCTTTAAAATTTTGGAGAGTGTCAACGTTTTCCTCTACCAGGCCACTTTAGTTTATGTACAAGCAGCACTGTTCCTACAAGAACTTGATGGGCAAATGGGAACTCTTCAGCCCTATATCACCAACATAGCTGTCAATCTATGTGGGAGAGATGTTTTACAGCAATGGGGAGCTTATGAAACAATCGAACTCCAGCAGCAAAACGCAAACTAGAACTCATTGAGCAGCATGCTCAACAGGCCCAGCTCTATCAAGTTGACCTTGAGCTCCCGTGTCAATTTTCAGCGTTTCCCACCATTCACTCTCCTACAGGAGTGTTAACTCAAAAGGAAAAAAAAAAATCACTGAATGGGTATTCTTACCCAACCAGCAAACAAAACAAACAAACAAACAAACACATAAAAAAAAATTGCAGACTTATCTTGAAAAGCTCAGTCTTGTGGTGTTTTATGGTCGGCAAAGGTTGCGCCAGCCCATAGCCTCTGACCCAGAGAAAATCATTCTGCCAGTAACCAAATTACAAATCAATGAGGCTCTCCAAAATTGCCTGGATCAGCAAGCAGCTGCCGCCAACCATACAGGAATCAAAGATTCACAAGCCCCTGCAGAGAGGCACTGGGCGGGTGCTATTCATGCCCCAAGGGATTTACATTAACCTGTCTGGTGATGATAAGGAAGGAATGGGAGAACGGGAACCGTCCAGGCTACAGTTAAGTGGAGGGGTCCCTCGGAGCCAAGAGGGTCCCGTCTACCCACATTACCGAGATCTGGGAAGGAATTAGGGGTCCAGAAAAAAACAAAACAAAACAAAACGGTAAAACAGAGTAGGCAGCCCCCGTGTCCACGAGAAAAGATGGACTTACCCGCTACCTGCAACGTTACCCTGGGCTCTGCGAGGGTGGGGCGGCATTCAGAAGCCCAAGGAGCTCGACGTGGCCAGAGGCGAGTTCGCGCCTTGAGCTAATTCTCCACGTGGAGGCGCCGGGGACGAGCTCTTAAGGGGACAAGCATCCTTCCAGTGGCCGAGCTGCCAGCAGTCTGGGCAAGGCCTCCTTCATTCCAGTTTTAGGCTTTGCCCCCATCGCCACCAGCCGCAGGGCCGCCAGCATAGCCTGGGTCTGCAGGGCTACTTTTTGCTGTAAGCGCTCCTGGCGGGCGGCTTCAGCCTCTGCTTCCCGATTATTAAGAACCTTAAATGCCATGTTCACCAGATCTCGGATGGGGGTTTGGGGACCATCCTCTGCCTTTTTCAGTTTTTTTCTTTTTCGGCTGCGGGTGATAGGGGGAGGGGGGAGGAGGAGAGGCGGGGGCCCCCTGCAGAGTTAGAGGAGGAAGAAGGAAGCCCCGGAACAGAGGGTGCGGAAGGGCCGCCAGGCTCCGACCCCGGGCACTGGAGCTCCGAAGGCAGGGGTGGGGGCGGGAGTGCAAAGTCCAAAAGCCCTGGATGTAGGGAACCTCAGGCCATTTCCCGGTCCATGGGCAGAAATTGTCTAAGTCCATCAGGGTAGCGAATTTGAAAGTGTCGGGCTGGTATAACGGCCTGGCCGTAATCTCGCCCTCCCATTTTTTGGTCCCCAAGGAACAACAGATAGGAAATTGGCGTCCCTCAACCCAGTCTGTTGAGCCGGTCAGACAAATGGGAGTCTGAGTGCAGGGACGTCTCCTCTGTCGCTCAGATCCCGGTTACAGAGGAGAACAGTTTCTCCGCAAAGGGTCACCCTGACGCAGCGCTGCGATTTTCCGTGAGAGCAGTCTCTTGGTATCAGTACCCAGGGGCCCCGGATTCAGCGGTTGGGGACCAAAAAATTTGGGACAGTGACACTTACCCTGGTTCGTAGTCTGGACGGGAGGGGTGGCCACGAGGCCTCCTCGGGGAGAGGAAAGAGGAGTGGTCCTAAGCAGACAACAACTCCTCCCGGGTTTCGGCACCAAAATGTAAGGTTTTTCTGGGCTCCGCGAGGAGAAAAGCTCAATCAGACAAAAAAATGTCGAACAGCCAGGGCTTTATTGGGGTTTGCACACCCGGGCGAAACTCCCAAGTCCGCAGAGGGCCGGGAAGTCGCGGGCTTGGAAGTCGCGCGCAGAACAAAGGGGGACCGGCTCTTTAAGCAGAGGAATTTCGCAGGCTTCCCATATCGCGATTGGGGATTGGCCCTGTGAATCCAGGTGTGGGGGTCGCATCCCTTATTCTGATGTCATCCACCTTTTTCCCCCCGGGCTTGGCCGCCGGGCATGCCCGGTGGGCATGCCCGCTGTCCCTGCCCGCTGTCCCATCTTTCTGAGCCAGCCTAACACTCAGGATGTGCATGGACTACACCAGCCAGAGACGGCTGATTAAACCACCACTCTACCAGGGCATAACCTGGGAAAGTATTTTAAAGGTCTGATTTTCAACTAGAAATATCAGGCAAGTTAGAGGAAGGAGCAGAATTTGGTGGGATTCCTTAAATTGCCCACCATAGAAGAGAGCCTAGAGCACGGGAGAAGTATGGAGCCAACCCAGGCAGAGGCCCCTCACCTTCCCCTTTCTCCTCCCCACTCCTGACCCAGTCCTCTCCCTCCAACAGTGGCAAGCTGGTCTCTCCCAAGTGGAAGAATTTCAAAGGCCTCAAGCTGCTCTGCCGGGACAAGATCCGTCTCAACAATGCCATCTGGAGGGCCTGGTACATCCAGTGTGAGTGGCGGCCCCACCCTACCCAGCCCTATCCACCTCACTCCCAGCCCTGCCTCCCAGCAAAAGGGCTGTGCATGGGGGCAGGGCCTCCCAGGAGACCCCCGGGCCTTAGGGCCATACTAGCAGAGTGCTATTGGCATTTGGGGGAGACTAGGCCCCCAGCACCAGGGATAGCTGAATAGCTTTAATGTTGTCAGGTGTCTCAAATGCCAGGGCAGTGAGAGGTGTCAGACCATCTGAGTCAGTTGCATAGCTTTGCAAAGGGGGAGCTGAGAGCTCTGAGGCAAACTTTCTTGGAAAGTTCTTTCTGAACACTCAGCAGCCCCCCTCCCCATGAAGATTTGGGAGAAGGGGCTCATCGAGGCCTTGGGATAGAATGGACTTGGTGTCCCTGGAAGCTGGTTTTCTGGCCTATTTCTGCCCCCCACTGGCAGGGAGGCGTAACCCCCTGAGCCTATTTTCTCATCTATAAAATGAGGCCACCACTAGGCCTCCCTTTCATGAAACGCTGGGATGGACGGGCCTGGCACAAAGTCGACACTCAATAAATGATGGCTGAATCTGGAGTACTTTGGGGAGGGTAGTTATTCATTTGAGGATACAAGGCCCTCCCACTCCCCTTGTGTTGGGACCTTGTCCAGCTCAGTTAGGTCCTGCTGCTGGACAAAGGCTATGCTGAGCTGGGAACATACAACCCAGAGGGACCACACACGGTATTCCCTATACTGACCCTCTGGGTTCCATTCAAGCTGAGAGGGAGGGTCTTGTGGTTTCTCTTGCCTGTATGCCCAGCACTTTCATAAATCATCTTACATAAGGCTTCCTGACAATTCTGGGAGGTAGGTAATACTATCCTACTTCACGGGTGAGCAACCAAGGGCCAGAAGGTGAGTGACTTATTCAGGATCAGAGAGCATCGAAGGAGCAGAGCTGTGAGTGGTTACAAGTCCAGGCTCTCCAGCTCTCAGCCAGTTCTCCTTCCACCCCTCCCAGCTGGCCCTAGAGCTTGTAGGACAGGCCCTGTCCAAGGCAGAAAGCTGAGAGGACAGAGCGAGTCATTGTCCCCACTCTGCACCCAAAGTTTCCCCCTTCAGTCTACCCCCAAAGCTGGATGAATTGCAAACTCTTCTCTACAGAAGATGCTACCTGGGTTCCTTACAGACACAGACGCTGCTCTCCAGACATTGTACAAGCTACTAGAAGTGCCCAGGCTCTAAGTGAGATAGAGCTAGGTTTGAGTCAAGTCCTAGCAAGCCCGAGCTGTGTGATCTTGGGAAAGTCCCTAGGCTTCCCTCACTGAAGCTTGCTCGTCTGTAAAGTGGGAATAATCATAAGTCCTGCTGCTAAGGGTGGCTGTGAGTTTCAGTGAGATCATTCATATCTCAGCACAGGGCCTGGCATATGCAAGTGCTCCCTGAAGGTGAGATGCTGGGGGTGATGGTGATGATGGTGATGGTGATAATGATGGTGGTGGTGGTAATGTGATGATGATGGTGAGATGGTGATGATGGTGGGATGCTGATGGTGATGATGATGGTGAGCTGATGGTGATGATGATGGTGAGCTGGTGATGATGCTGATGGTGAGATGGTGATGATGCTGATGGTGCTGATGGTGATGATGGTGATGATGATGGTGGTGATGGTGATAATGATGGTGATGATGGTGATGATGATAATGGTGATGATGGTGGTGATGGTGATGATGGTGATGATGACTGTGAGATGGTGATAATAATGGCAGCACACAAGGCACCAGTGGTTTGAAGGTGGGATTCAGGGGAGGGGAGGAACAGGGGCTGCTGGAGGGCAGCCTGGCTCACTCTTGCACCTGCCACCCCTCTACAAGCTCTTGGCCTCAACAGCCCTTCCTTTCTGGGTCTATCTCTCCCATTCCCACCCCCCTCCCATATTGTCTGGGCTTCCTCTGAGTTACAGACCACCTGTCACGGGTAGGTTCTCCACTTCACATTAGCTCCTCTTATGTGGGTACCTTTCTTCTCTCCCGCCAAGCTGGGAGCACTCGCCCAGTATCAGCCCCAGCATGGGTGCAAAGGGTTAGGTGGCTGCAGGAACAGATGCCCTAGAAAGCCACATGGTCACTGTCCTGTCCAGAGCAGAATGGCCCTGGGCAGGGGGCAGGGGGCAAGGTGTGCTCATTCCTGACTCTCCAGGGCCCTGGGCAAACTTAACCTTTCCTGGGCTCATTTCCTCACCTGGAAAGCCAGGAGCAGGTACTCTTTAAGACCTTCCTTCTCAAACCTCTGGGGAGTCTACACACCCAAGGACCATCCCACCCAGACTCAGCCAGCCTGTCCCCTAACCCCCTGGGGACCTTTTGGGGAAACATCATTTGGGAAGGGATTTTGTAAGTGATGCTTAAGGTCCCAATACATTTCATATTTCATTTCGTTCATGCCCTGCTCCTCTGTGTCCTCCATGGCCCCAGAGGAAGTTTGCTGAGGGCTCCCATGCACAGCCCTGAAGGGTGAGCAATCTTCCTCTTTGTGGGAACTGCCAGGAAGAGTCGCTCTGAAGGGACCCCGGGGTTTCCAGGACCCTTTCTGTGTGGAGCTCTGTGCCAGATTCAGGGATGCAGAACTAAAGGCACAGCTCCCACCGGTACTCCCAGGGGAGGCACTGGCAGAGCACTGCTGAGGCAGGAGAGTGAGGCAGGCAGGACCCTGGGGTTTCAGAGGAGCTGCCTGGAGGAGGGGGTACCCTGAGTTATCTTGAAGGGTGGGTAGATGCAGATGAGGCAGAGGAGGGGAGGGCAAGGTATTCCCTACAGAGTAAGACCAGGGGTGGACTGTGGGGGAAAATAGCTTCAGGCTACTTGGCTCTGAGGAAGGAGCTGGAGCTGGAGAAGCCTCCTGGAGGGTGTGGGAGCCCGCTTAGGGATGTGGGCTTTCCCCTGCATGTTTAGGGAGCCATGGAGGGTTTCAGATCTGAGCTTCAGGAATACTTCACCTGGCTGAGGCGGGAAGATGGGCTGGAGACTGTGATCGTGAGAGTGTGGAGGGGAGGGGACAATGGAAGAAATGTCACACACCCTGTGGGGTTGAGACAAGTTGTCCACGGATGATCTGGGAATGCTCAGGAGGCACGAGGGAGTTTCTGTGGCCTTCCAGAGGGAAGTTCTCAAGCATCTGAGAGTGACAAGTTTGGGGACATCCATTTTTGGGTTGGGGCCGTCACGAAGGCAGATGCTGAGTTTCAGGGGCTGAAGACTAGGAGGAGGCAAGTGAATACATCCCCAGAGTTTGTGGGGAACAGTGAGATGAAAAAAGTTCACTTGTTGGGGTAGCAAATGGAAGGGAAAGGTTTGGAGGTAAGAAGAGCCTGGAATGTGTTTATAGGTCAAAAGGAAGGAGCCAGGGCAGACTTCAGGATTGGAGGCAGGGACAGGGTGGAAAAAGGGCAGGGGCAGGTGATCTGAAGTGGACAAAGTTTAGTTCTCTTGAATGAGTGGTCAGTACCAAGCAGGCTGAGTAGGGGATTCAGGGCTGTGAGCCTCTGGTCTGCCAGTCTGACCAGCACCCTCTAGAGTCCCATCCAATACTCCCATGCAATCAGCATTGTCTGCACCCCTGCTAGGATCCCAAGGGAGGCGAAGGAGGTTCATTTCACAGGGTCACAGAAAAGAGAAATCCGGGAGGGTTAGAGCAGGAAGGAAGGCTTCCTGGAGGAAGTGTCACTTAATCTCAGCATTGCGTGCCAGTCGGGATCTCGTAGTATGGCACTTGAGTACTAGTCCCCTTGGGGTGGGAGATGAAGGAGCTGGGTAACCCTGACCTGACCCCCTGCTCTCAGATGTGGAGAGGCGGAAGAGCCCTGTGTGTGGATTCGTGACACCGCTACAAGGGCCTGAGGCTGACGAGCACCGGAAACCAGAGGTAGTTGAGGCTGAGGGATTGGGGTGCCAGCCCACCTGCCTTCCCACCCAGCCCGGCCCCTCCCTCGGGTCCCTCCCTGCAGTGGGTGGGGCCGGCCCAGAGGGGAGGGGGTGAGGGGCGGGGCGGTGGAGACCCGGGCTGACCGCGCTGCTGAGGCCCCTGCGTCATCCGTAGGCGGTGGTCCTGGAGGGAAATTACTGGAAGCGGCGCATCGAGGTGGTAATGCGCGAGTACCACAAGTGGCGCATCTACTACAAGAAGCGGGTCAGTAGGGGCCGGGGGAGGGGCACCTGGCCTTCCTGTGACGACTGCTGCTGCCACCTCCTCTCTTGAAAAAGCCCTAGAGGGGCTCCCCGCGACTCCCCGCCCCCGCACTCCAGGAAGACCCACGCTGACAGCGCCACCGTGTGGCCACAGGGTCTCCCCGCAGCCTCCTTACCTCTAGGGGATCCCAGGCTTTACGGGGGAGCTTGTGAGTAGGGGAGGCCTTGGAGGGGGTCATAGAGGAGGGGGAAAGGGACCCAGTGTTCACCTATGTGTGTTCCTGCAGCTCCGTAAGTCCAGCAGGGAAGGGGATCTCCTGGCCCCAAAGCAGGTGGGTGTTCCCTGGACCCAGATCTCTGATCACATCCCTCTGAGTGCACAGACCTGGCCTCTGTCCTCTGTCCTCTGCCTGTTTCATTAAGCCTGCCTCCATCTGTCTGCTGGGGGTAACCCCAGGCTTCCAGGGAACAACTTGGGTCCCCTTGGTGGGGGAGGCTGTGTGCAGAGGCCTGGCCCCAGATCACTGCAACCCCCCAGCAGATGAAAGAGTGGGGTGGGCAGGAGACTCTTGTGTCCCCAGGATGGGAGGCGTGGAGGCAGTGAGCTCGCTGGTGGCTGCTGAAGGCTCTGTCTGCCTAGGCGGAAGCAGGGTGGCCGCCACCGGAGCGATGGTGCCAGCAGCTCTTCTCCAGCGTGGTGCCCGTGCTGCTGGGAGGTCCCGAGGAGGAGCCTGGGGGGCGGCAGCTTCTGGACATCAATTCCTTCCTGTCTGACATCTCTGACACGCTCTTCACCATGACGCAGCCCAGCCCCACGCCCCTGCAGCTGCCCCCCGAGGATGGTGAGGGCGCCCGGGAAGGGCAGCCACAGGAGGATGGCTGGGGCCTCCCTGCTCCCTGCTCAGTGCCCCTGACTCACTTCTGTCCCTCTAGCCTATGTGGGCAATGCTGACATGATCCAGCCGGACCTGACGCCTCTGCAGCCCAACCTGGATGACTTCATGGAGATCTCAGGTGGGGTGGGCCCTCCTGCTGGTGTGGGGACTGGCGGGGGCAGGCCCCTCTCAGAGGGAGGATGGTCTGACTTCTGACACATCTTCTGACCTGCTTTGGTCTGGCTGTGGGATGTCACTGCTGAGACCTGAGGTGAGAACAGGGCCAGGCAGGGGACCTGGGCAGGAGACCAGGGACCAGGGGCCTTGAGGCTGCAGGCTCTGAGAATTGTCAGGGAAGCTGTGATTTGTTCCAGTCGATTTGAAATTCATTTGAGAAATGAGTTCTGAAAGAAGACCTCATACACACAAGTAGAGCGAGTAATTCAGTGACCGTCACTTACTTAACTTCACCCGTGGCCAGTCTTCCTTCATCTAGATCTTTCCCACTTCTCCTCACCTACATTATTTTTAAGAAAATCCCAAGTATCATTCCTTGCGATGCACTTTCAAAAGTCGTTGTTTTCCTACCTCCCTCTGACCCCCTGAGTTGCCAGGTCATTGCTTTCTTGTATCTGTACAAGGACAAATGTCTTCTCTTTTCATCAGATGCTTTCTCACACGTTTTCTTCACTTAGTGGTAGATCTTAGAGACTGCTCCCAATATGCATACATTTTAGGGACCCAGGAGTCCGGCTAGCGGTCAGGTAGACAGCAGGGACCAGCCAGTCTCAACCAAGGCTCAGGGTACAGAAAGGCGTGGTCCCCCTCTGCCTTCCCCACATGATTCTGGGCCTGTCAGTCAATGGGGGGCGGGGCCTGGGGAATGAGGAAACACTCCCACCCCTGCCTCAGCCCTGGGCAGGGTTGGGGCTGTGGGGTCAGAGTATTGATGGCAGTGTCCTGGGAGCAGACCTGGATAGGCAGTGGCCCTGTCAGCTCACACAGAACCCTGTTTCAGGTAGGAGGCTACCGCCCCATTCCTGGGCTCGGTTGAAACCTGACCCATTGAGCCAAGAAGTCACTTCTCCCATCTGGGGCTGGTGGGCGTGCTGCTGGGTTGGGGGAGGCCCAGGGCAGCCTTGGTCGGGGATATGGGTCCCCTCACTGGCTCTGTGCTCTGGGAGGGCTGGGAGCACGGCCTTGGTGGTTCCCAGAGCTCACCCCTTGAGGGGAACCCTGGTGGGGGAATTGGTCCTGCGGGGGTTGTGTGGGGATGGTGGGGGAGACTTGATGACAGAGGCAGCCTGTAGGGGATCTGGGGCAGGGAAGAATGTCAGTGGGTTGCAAGGAGAGTCCCAGGAGGGATTCGGGGCTCAGTGGCTGGCTAGGGCTAGGAGGAGTGGGGACAAGCAGGCAAGCTATGGTGAGGGGACCGTGGTGACTCCATGAGAAGCTGGGCCTGCTGGGCCTGAGCCCTGGGGAGTGGGCAGCAGCAGGTGGCAGCGAGCAGCCCTGTGGCCCTCTGCAGCCTGGGGCTAGGCCCCTAGGTGGGAACCCAGGTCACCAGAGCCTAGTAATGAGGTCTCAGGGGCTGGGGCGGAAGATCAGTGACTACTCACCCTCTACCAGCCAGTCCCTCGGCTACAGGGAAGCATTAGACAGCAGCGGCCTCTCTGACCATGAGACCAACGATGCCCGCACACGCAGACGTGTGCAGATCCACACATGCTGTTCAGCACATACAGGCCCCAGCGGCACACGAGGCGCACACACAGGTTTGACCCCTCAGGACAGGGGTTTGAAGTGGTCTTATCTGTCCCACTCCTGGGTGTCCTTTGAGGTGGCCCCTGGGACAGGCCCCCGGGGGCCAGGGTCCATCCGAGACGGGTGAAGTCGGATCTGACCAGACCAGAGGCCTTGGGAGCTGGTGCGGACAGGCTGCCAGGGTCAGAGAAAGGTGCCCGGAAAGGGAGCGGGCGGCGGGCAGCGGGCGGCGCGCAGCGGGCGGCGCCTGGGCCGGGATGTGGTTAGGTCGCGCACAGGCAGCTGCTTCCCAAAACCAGAATAGCCTGGGACTTACACAACCTGCACCCCAAACAATCTGGCTGCCCGCTCCCTGCTCATTCTTTCAGGCCTGCCAGACCCCTCACGGCTGCCCCCACTCCGAGCCCAGCCTCTGACCCCCGCTCTCACCTCTCAGCCCCCTCACCCCAGAGCCGGCCTCTACTCTTGAGGCCCCACCTGTTGGCCTTCCAACAAACCCAATCCGTGGCAGACCCACTGACCTCCTGACCCCTGTCACCCCTGACTCACCCCTGAACTTCCGTCCCCTGGGGCTACTCCCCATCCCTGACCTCCTCCCCTTGGGCCCCACCCCTTTCCCTCCTGACACTCTCCATTACCACCCTCCCTTCTGTGTCATCAACAGTACCAGGGCCTGGGGGTGTGAGGGGGTGCCTCATGAGCCAAGTCTGGGGCTCATGGGAGGGCTGCTTCTGGGGTCCCCACCCAAACCCCCACACAGTCCCCTGCTGTTTCCACTCAGGTTCATCCCACCCAAGTCTCTGTTGCTGCTTCCCCTGAGACAGACACTGCCAGTTTCACAATCTCCTGTAGACGCCTCCCCCCTACCAGCCTGCTGGCCCCCACCCACCGCCACCCTGCTGGCCCCCACCCACCACCACCCTGCTCGCCCCCACCCACTACCAGCCCAGCCTGGGAACAGGGTGCAAGGCCACTCTCCTTCCACTGCCTCCCAGACACAGCCCCAGCCTTAACTGCTGCCTGTGTGTCTGCGTTACAGATTTCTTCACCAACTACCGCCCCCCACAGACGCCCACGCCTTCAAACTTCCCAGAGCCCTCCAGCTTCGGCCCTATGGCTGACCCCAGCTTCAGCAGGGGGATCCTGAACTCAGAGGTGGCCCCTGCCTCCTCGGGCATGAACCACCTCTCAGGGCATAACCCCCTCCAGGTGAGCTCACCCCAGCCCACCCAGTATTCAGGGCACTTCCTGAGAACCCCCTCTTGTACGTGGTCAACTAAGAGAGACTGGACGGGGAGATGGACCCCACCTCTGCCCTCCTGGAAAACTCAGCTCAGCTGAGGTGACACTGAACTGGACAAGATGCTTAAAAGAGGGAGACTCAGGGCTGTGGGGCGAGGAACAGGCACTGCAAGGGCTGGGTTGCTCATGGAAGGCTTCCTGGAGGAGGAGGTTTGATAGAAGAAGAACCCAGGAAAGTCATGAAGGGAGGAGAAGCATCTGGAACTTCCCAGATCAGATGCTGCCTCTCTGCTGCTAGGTTAGCTGTCTTTTTCTTCATCATCAGACATTTCAGGCACTGTGGTAGCTCTGTTGAGGGGGGTCTCTCCGTGATTAGTCAGTGAAGGACTAGAAGGGTTGTATTTTCCTCATCGCTGCATCTTCCCTGCCTAGCCAGTTCATGCACATTAACAGCACCGAGAAATGACTGCCCAGTGATTGAGGAAGTGAGTGAACAAATGAATGAGTGTATTATGGATAGGTGAATGGATAAATGGCGATAGATGCATACACTGCTGGCGTCTATATAGGCAGGTGAGTGGTTGGTTGGATGGATGGGGTGGTGGATGGATTTGTAGATGAATAAATAGTTTGATGGTGTGATGAGCTGATTTTTGGGTGAAAGTGGGTGGATTATGAGTGAGTTGTATGGATGGAACAGAGGTGGTTGGCTGGGTTGGTAAATGTGTTCATCCCTGGGGGGTTGGTGGGCAGAGAGGCAGGTGAGCACATAGAAGAGAAAACAAATAGGTAGGTGAATAGATGGATGGATTGCTAGATGAATGGATAAATTATTTGGAGAATGAATGGATAGGCAAGAGATTGATGTCTTTCTCATGCCTAATCTGTGTGTAAGTGTGTTCCACTTCCTCCCTACATTACACTATCATTCCTCTGCTGTGTGTTACAGAGTAAGGGTCATTTCTCCCATCTCCCCCAGTGCCCTGTCCAGAACTCAGTTAGGGTACAAGGTACCTGGGTGGTTACAAGGCAGCTTTCTCCCCTGACCTTTGTCTGTCCCCCCAACTAGGCTCCGAGCAGCTGCCCTGATACCCTGGACTCCAGTGCCTTCCTGAGTTCTGGTTTCCTCCTTCCTGAAGAAGACCCTAAGCCCAAGCTCCCGCCTCCCCCTGCGCCAGTACCCCTCTTCCAATACCCTGGCCCTGCTAAGGGCCCTGGTCTGGAGCCCCGTCCCACAGCCCCTTTCCCTTCCATGGGTCTGTCTCCTGCTTTGTTGCAGGAAGAACCTGTCTTTTCACTCAGATCCTCCTTCCCTCCTGTCCCTTCTGCTCCCCATGTGTCCCCATTGCCTGTGCCCCCTGCTTTCCTGTCCACCCCACAGCCCAGCCCCGTCCCAGCCCCTGCCCACTTCCCCATAGATTTTCTACCCTCCGGGCATCTGGAGCTCCCGCTTGGGCCACATTTCACAGTGCCCCAAGGGGTGGGGCCTGGGGGCAAGTCCCCCACACCATCCCCCAGGGGGCGGAAGCCCAGTCCTCCCACCTTGGCCCCGGCTGCTGCCAACCCCACTGCCACTCCAGGGGGCAACAACTCCTGCCTCACACAGCTGCTCACTGCAGGTGAGATAGGAGGGGCACAGCCCACAGGGGGAATAGGGACCAGGAACCAAATATGGAAGTGGGGGCCCTGTGGGAGTAGCGGTGAAGGTAAAGGGGCAGGCTTCTAGCAGTGGAGGAATCAGGGGCACACCTGAACCTGAAAGCCATGTGGGCTCTTAGGAGAGGACAGACAGGATCTTGGGAGGTGATGGGCAGACCTCACAGTTCTGTCTGCACAGCCAAGCTGGAGCCAGCCCTGGACCCACCATTGGTGTGCAGCGCCCTCCTCCAGTCCTCAGCATCCCAGGTAAGGTGACCAGCATTAGGAGATCGGGGCAAGTGGCGGGGCTTTCCCCCAATTCTCCATCCTTCTCTACTCAGCAGGAGACAGCCCCTGAATTCCCCTGCACCTTCTTTCCTCTGCCCTCCACACTGACCCGGCCACCTCCAGGCCCAGCTACACTGGCCCCTTCCAGGCCCCTGATTGTCCCCAAAGTGGAGCGGCTCTCACCCCCAGCACACAGTGGTAAAGAGGGGCTGCAGAGGTGGGGGACTCTAGGAGGAAAGGAAGACTCTATCTGGGGCCAGGGTGACAGGGCTAGGACAATGGGACCCTCTCCCCATGTCGGTCTGTCTGCGGGTCTGTCTGTCCCTGCCCAAGGTGGTGAGCGACGACTGTCTGGTGAGCTCAGCTCCATCCCGGGGACACTGAGCATCCGGGTCTCACCCCCTCACCCCATCTTAAGCCGGGGCCGTCCAGACAACAAGGTGGGTACCCTCCCTGCAGCCCAAGTTCTGTTTGCTGCTCTGGGCCCCCCTGCACTCCTTCCTAGGCTCAGCCCCATGTCTGCCCTGCAAGACGGAGACCAGGCGCATCACACACATCTCTGCGGAGCAGAAGCGGCGCTTCAACATCAAGCTGGGGTTTGACACCCTGCACGGGTTGGTGAGCACGCTCAGCGCCCAGCCCAGCCTCAAGGTGAGCCCCGGCCCCGGCCAGCATCCCCGGCCACCGTTTGTGGGCTCCTATTCAAAGCCCAGTCCCAGGGCCCTCCAGAGGCTCAGCTGCCTCCCCACCTCAGTGGCTCAGGGAGCGTCCCAGCCCCCAAGCCACACTGATGCCGCATGCAGGTGAGCAAAGCCACCACCCTGCAGAAGACAGCTGAGTACATCACCATGCTGCAGCAGGAGCGCACCGCCATGCAGGAGGAGGCCCAGCAGCTCCGAGATGAGATCGAGGAGCTCAATGCTGCCATTAAGTAGGTGGGGCCCCGCGGGCTCCGGGGCAGCTCCGCGCCTCACTCCCAACCTTGACCACCCCGCGTCCCCAGCCTATGCCAGCAGCAGCTGCCTGCCACTGGGGTGCCCATCACCCACCAGCGTTTCGATCAGATGCGTGACATGTTTGATGACTATGTCCGGACCCGCACACTGCACAACTGGAAGTTCTGGGTCGTATCCTCATCTGTCTGGCGGTGGTGAGCGCCACAGCCGGTGCCTGGCGGGCCCAGCTCCACAGGCCCGCAAGGTCGCAGAGCTGTCCCGGGGGAAGGGGCTCTGGTTCCACCCCTCCTTCCTGGACCTTGGCATCTTGGCGCATGAGATTGCCCAGAGATGGTCTGGGAGTAAAGGAAAACTGAGTGGGGAGCCCCTGGCTGTGGGGACCACGACCCTGCCTACATAAGCTGACTGTATTTCCTTGAGACCAAAAAAATGGGACTGGAATTGCAAAAAAAACAAAAAAGGGTGTGGGGTTATGTGCTGGCAGCTAAAGGGAGGGGAGGAGGCAGAGCAAGCCGATATATTGGTGAGCGATCACATAGTATGATGCGTGGTCCAGTGGGACTTCATACAGGCAGCCACGGCCAGTGCAAGGAATTTTGGCCCCGAGGCGACCATCACATTTGGCTCCCCTGTAAGCCCCACTTTAGGCAGGCCTAAAACACATGCCACCTAAACCAGCCCAGTGCTTGAACTGCCCAGTAGCCCCGCAGTGCCAGAGAGAACCCTCGTAGCACTTACCTGCAACCCGACCATGCTGTGTGTTCTGTTGCCTTTGAAGAAACAGGCACGCGGGGTAGGGAGCGCAAATACGCCATCTTTAACATGGGGCAAAAAAGGCAGCTGCTTTTGGGCCACCTCAACAGACTGGGCCCCGTGGCACTCAGCTGCCTCTTTTCCCCTGTGTTAAACATGGTCCTGGTTTATTAAAAAAGGGACAGAGTTGACATTTATATTAAAACGAGGAACAGTTGGGAAATATGAAAGAAAACGACACTGTCCTGGTTAAAACAGCCTGCGCCTACACTAAGTCCCAAGGGCAGTCTGAGGGCACTAAACTCTGAGTAGAGCTATGGAATCTCTCCCTCTCTTACCTGGTGAAGAGTGAGTGAGGCAGGACAGGAAGTCCACGGTTGGTGGACAGTCCATCCCGGAGCAAAGGCCATGGAGGAACTAGTGGGAGGGCCCAGAGAGCCAAGCAGGCGTTGGCAGGAAGGCAGGAGGGAAGTCTGTGGCAGGGATTCTCAGGTTCAGGCTTTGACAGTGGCCAGGCCCCTCCCCTGGTTTGGGCCAGATATCAGGGCTGAGGGTGTTGTGAGATGAAGGTGAGGGCACCAGCTGGATGGCAGAACTGCTCCTTGACCAGGGCCCAGTTCAGCATCCTCATCCGACCTCTGTTCGAGTCCTTCAACGGGATGGTGTCCACAGCAAGTTTGCAGAGCCTCCACCAGACCTCGCTGGCCTGGCTGGACCAGCACTGCTCCCTGCCTGTTCTCCGGCCAAGTATGTGAGCCACCTGCCTGCCCACTGAGTGTCTAGGCCCCAGAGCAGAGGGTTCCACTCTGTTCAGATCCCAGGTCCAACCTGCCTTCAAAATAGCCTGAGTTGTTCCCACCCTGCCTCTTGAATGGCCCTCCAGCCATCAGGACCCTCAAAGACAAACGTCCTAGGATGGACTGACAACCTTGCCAACTAGTTGCACCCCAGTCCCTCTGTCTTCAGCATCCAAGGTTAGGACCTGACCCCAGGAGGTTCCCCTCTCTCTGTGTCTGTTTCCTCAGCTGTCCTGAGCTCTCTTCGCCAGCTAAGCATGTCTACCAGTATCCTGGCAGACCCGAGCTGTATCCCGGAGCAAGCCACCCGCGCCGTCACAGAAGGCAACTTTGGCAAGCCTTTATAGTAATGGCCAGACCCTGCAGCCCACTCAGCTCCCCGGAGCTACCTTCCCTGCAAGTGGGCTCCAGGGACAACAACTGGGCACTCCCTACCTGCCCCCAAACCCTGGCTTTCCCCTTTTCTGGGGTTCAAGCAAGGTCCATGTCTCTTCCCACCTCCTGGAAGCCCAGAAGGACTGAGTTCCAGGCCCTGCGCTGTCAGTGACTAACTCTGGGGACCCGAGAAACTCAAACTCCTCCGTAGACCCCCCACCTTCCATTCTGCCACATGGACTGAGGAAGCTTCGACTGCTAGGTGACCCCAAGGCTTAACGGCTGTGACATTTGGGAGCCAAAGCTGGTAACTCTGGGAGCTTGAAAGGAGGGAAGGGATTGATTTTGTTTCCCTGCCACCCCTCACTTGCTCTCTCACAAGAAAGACACCAGCCCGTTTCCTTGGGGGTGGGATGCAAGATGGCGTCCCTGGGTGAGACACAGATCATCTGGTGCTGGGAGATTGCAGGGCAGGCTGTGTGTGTGTGTGTGTGTGTGTGTGTGTGTGTGTGTGTGTGTGTGTGTGTGTGTGTTTTGTAAAGAATTATTGAACAATAAAAACAAAAACTCTCAACATGTTTGGCTCTGGGATGGAGAGTAAGCTGGTGGCTGGTGGGCCGTGGGCATGACCTGGTGAGGGTCTGACAGGACCTTAGCTTTTCCTCTAAGCTGGAGGTCATTGGAGGAATTTGCATAGGGGTGTGACAAGAACAGTGGGGTAAATTCTTAACAGGATCCCTCTGGGTGCTGGATTGAGACTAGGCCTCCATGGAACAGGGCAGAAGCAAGGTGGCCGGCTTTAGGCTATTGTTATCATCCAGGTGAGAAATGACAGACACTCAGCTGGACCCGGAACTCCATCCATGAACAGGAGAAAGTCCAGAGTCTCAATCTCTTCCAAGTTGGAAGCGGACAGAGCCAAGACCAAGGAGTGGAAGTGGCTGCATCTCTCACTAGAACTGTCCAGAAAGAGAAAGTGCTGCCTCAGGGTGATGGCTTCTCACTAGGGGAGATGTGCTGGCCAAGGTGGACATCTGCTTGGTGGCAATGTCTTAGAAGGAGCCCATTCTTCAGAGGAGAATTGGGCATAAATCCTTTGAAAAATCCCAATACTTCATTAGTCCTTCATCGATCCGTTTACCAAATATTTCCCAAGGACCTGCTGTGAACTTGGCCCCAGGGACTCTGTCACTACTGTGACCCTCTCATTAGGGTGCTGACATTCCAACCTGGTGAGTGTGAATCCTCTCACATCTTCTTGGAACTTCTAGAGAGGTTGCAGGAAATGAACAGCAGACAGAACTATGAGCCATCCTCATTCATGCGGAAGAAGAACTGTCATGGCTGCCACTTGTCTAGAGTTTATCATGAGCAAGCACTATTCTCAGTGCTCTGTGTATATCGACTCATGTGATCCTCACTCTACCCACCCCTGCAGGCCTGTTGTGAGGACTGAAAAGCAGTACATGCATAATATGTAAAGCTTTCTCAACAGTGCCTGGCAGATGACCCTCCTAAGAGTTACCATGATAATGATTAGCCTCACTGCCATTTTACAGAAACCAAGGCACAGAGAGGTGGATGAACTTGCCCGAGGCTGGGTGGTTAGGGAGATGCCCACTCAGCTGCCTGAGTCCACAGTGCCTGCTTTTAGCCACTTCTCTTTGCAGAGTAGTAACAGGGCCAGCCATTTGCCGCTGCAGATAAAGGTTTGAAGCAGTTCTCTGCATGTAGCTCCTGCCGGTCTGTGCTCTGCTGGTCCCACTCCCCTGCACGGGCTAGGAAGCCCCCATACGATGACATCCCCTTGACCTTGTGTTCCCTCTTGACCGATGCCATCTTCCCCTGAGGGAGTGTCTATGCTTGCTCTTTCCATGCTCCTTCCCACTCACCCCCAGCCCCCTGCCTCTGGGCTCTCCCCCTCCTTCCCACCCCAGCCTCACCCCTGCAATCTCACCAAGGTCACTTGACTTCATCGGTGCGTCCAGTGCTGGGTGCTCATCTTGCCTTCCCTCGGGTTCTCAGACCGCTCTCCCTGCAAATCCATATTTCTGCACAGGCTCTCCTTCCTCCTCCCTGACAGTGCCTGCTGAGGGAGCCTCTTCCTCCATCCAGTTCCCTTCTCCATGGCAAGCCCTAGCAATGCCATCTCCTTCAGCCTCTCTGCTAAGGACCCCTTTTGGGTATCTCTCCTGTCTCTCCAGAGCTACTTAACCTCATAACCGACTACCACCCTGACCCCTCCACCTCTAAATGGTCCACAGCTCTGTAAACCTTGAAGGAGCCCAAACAATTCATCATGGCCTACATGGTAACCCAGTCTTTCCCCTCAAACCTGGTCCTCTGCATGACCCCCATCCCCAGGAAGGACGCCAGCTAGACACTTGCGTGAGCTGGAGACATTTATCTTCATACCCCACTGTCCTGTGGTATTGGTTCCTGAGACCTGGCCAGTTGGCCTTGTCAAAAGCAGCCACCACTCCGTCCCTATGGCACAGAGCCAGCCAATAGAACATCCTTTTTGTGTGCACTAGCGTTAGCCTCCTGCCTTCTGACAGCCGCTCCTCAAACATATATGTGCTTTGGAATAACTTGGCGGTATGGTGGGGGCATAAAGCTGTTAAAAATTGCCATGCATCAATGAAATCAGCTTTCCTGGAGGTAGAGTTTAAACATCAACATTTCTTTGTTTTTTTTTTTTTTTCAAGGAAACATGTAGGCAGGAATGGAATCAAACAAGCCAGCAGGCAGGCAGAGAGGAGGAAGAAGCCCTTTAGTTTTAATTACTTGTCCATTATTCCCCCTGGTCCTCAGTCTTGAACCTGAGGCCTTGGGTGGACTAAGTAGGTGAATTAAGGCCTGGGCAGACTCATCTGCTCGGCCACCGGGACATGCCGGCAGCAGCATGTAAGAGGTGATTCCAATATGCAGCCAAGATTAAGAACCACAGCAGTAGAGGCTTTGAGCTGCAAATAACGCCTGTGCCAGACTCAGCAAGAGGTGCTTCAACTTAGCGTGTATCACTCTCTAGTAGTGGGCTCGTTAAGATACAAATTGGCAGGCCCCCACCTCTAGGGTGTCGGAACCAGCAGATCCGGGAGTCTGAGAATTTCATTTCTACCGGGGCTGGTCCAGGGGCCACAAAGACAACCGGGCTTAACAATAAGGGAAGGTCATCCTTTCTCCTAACACAGAGGCCAGGAGGAAGGGCTCCAATCAAAGCAAGGTGGGTCTTCAACGATAAATTCTAGGTGTGTTTCCATTGCTTTTCCCACACCTGCTTGCCTCTGATGAGGCTGCTGGGCAGATAGTCAACGTGTATTTGTGACCCTACTACCTCTGCAGCCTCAGTTATCCCCATAGCCACCCACTCCTTGGAGAGCAGGAGACCCAGTTTGACTCTGAGTTCTAGCCCTTGGTGCCTGTTGACCTTGGGTAAGTTATTTCATCTGAGCTTTGTTTTCTTCTTCAGTTTTATTTCACAGCAACACCTTTTTTCTTTTAAAAGGAAAAGTGCAGGTGGGAACGAAGAAAAGCGGAGAGAGAGAGGAAGAAGCACTATTGTTTTTATTTAGTCGTTTATCTTCTTCTAGCCTCTGGCCCCAGCTCAAGAACACACGACCCTGTGCAGTGGGTGCAACGGTGGCCAACTGCTGCTCCACCAGGGCGCACCAGCAACGTCTACCTTAAAGGCTGTACTAAAGATCAGCTGAACTCATGGATGTGAAAGAATCCCAACCTCCGCTGAGCTTGACGAAAGTGACCTCTGCCTTTGCTTCTCTAGATTACAGTCAGACCAACCTGCAGTTGCCCCTAGGTTCTCTTGTCCCCTGTGTGACCTTGGCAAGTTGCTTCCTGAGCATCAGATGGGAATGCGAGAGAATTAAATTAACTCCAAAACCCTGGAGCAGTAAATGTCATAATCAAAATGCTTGATGAGAGAAATTCTTCTTACAAGCACAGCTTTGTCTTGAGATGGTGGAGAAAGTGCTTCATGACTGGGCTTACAATTCTAAATAGCAAATTAAAAAGGAAACGCCCCAGGGGTGCTCTGGACAAGCCCCCACCCCAGCACCCACAGCTGAGTCAATATCATCCCCCCTGGCCCAAGGACAAAAGGGAAGGAAATGAGGGCACTCTGCTAGTCCTCAGATCCATTTCCTCACCCGTTTCTGGTGTGTCTGTCTTCATGCAGTGTCTGCTGCAGCCTCTGTTCTCAGAGGGTCACCCTAAAGGCCAGAGGGTCTGTCCTGCCAGGAGAGGCTCCCTGGTAGGCATGAAACTGTTTGAATCTGGAATCTGATGTTGGTGCTTTAACTCTGGCACGTGGGTCTGGGAGGCCCGCAGAGCAGGGTTGTTGTGGGAATGTTTCCCTCTTCAGCCAGGTCGGTCTAATCCAAAGTCTATCAATTAGTCTTTCAAAATATCTGCATTTCAGTGAAATCTGAATCAACTCTGTAGAGTATATCAGTGCCAATTTCCAGGTTTTGCTCTTGCACAGTGGATGATACAACACATTACCTTTTTTTGGGAGGGGCATATATGGAATCTTCCTGTTTATTTTTTCAACTCCCTGTGAACCTGTCATTATTTCAAAATTAAAAAAAAAAAAATTCTTGTTAAACATCTTTTCAACTTCCCTTTCACTCCCCAGGCCATCCCCCAGGTGCAAGCCCTGTGAGCTCCCTCCTGGTTTTCCTTCTATCTTTTTTTAAAGAAAGGTACAGGCGGAAATAAAGGTGAGCAGAGGCAGGCAGGAAGAGAGGGGAGGAAGAAGCACTTTCCTTAATAATTGTATTTAGTCGTTCGTCTTGGTTGTTTCCCCCATCCCAGGATGTGAACCTGGGTCCTTAGGAAGTATGTGGCCAGTGCTCAGTGGAGGCAGGGGACCAAACTGCTTTTCCACCAGGGTGCATCATCCTTCTGTCTTGGGTCTTGGCACACAGAGAATTTCTGCTTGTTGGGCTGGCATTCAAGGCCCTCGTGGTCTTTCCCATCTTATTTGCTACTTGTTTTTGCTCATGCCTTGCCTCAGTTCATCTCTCAGCATTGCTACTTCACAGGTCTTTGCTGAGGCTAGCCAACATCCATTTCCATGACTACCCTTTCCCTTCCTCATTAAAAAAAAAAAAGCCCACCGAATGAACTTAATTTCCCTTGTTGCCAAGACTTTTCCACAGATGTGATTAAATGAGAATTAGAACTCCCGTTCCGTCTTCTTGAAAGGATCCAATGCACCTCCCCCGCCCCTTTTCTTTTTGAAAGAAGGAATGATTTGAAAAGAAAAAAGTACATTTTTATTTCCTGGGAGGTTTATGGAGTTCTTTCCCTTGTTTCGGGCCTTGAACCCAGACCCTTTATACGGTCTAACCGCACTTTACACTTCTAACCGCAGTTTTAGCCCCTGAGCCACCAGGGCACGCACGGCAATCACACCTTTAAATAACTTATTATGGGTAAGTTATTAGAGGGGAGGACAGGAAGGCCTGCAGATCCTGCTCATTTCTCCCTGGGCGTTACGTCCTCAACCGCCAGACAGGCTAACGATCCAGGCCCCGCCCCTCGAGGCGAGCCAACGGCCAGGCCCCGCCCCGACTACGTGCGCGGCCCCGCGGAGACGTGCGGGCACTCGCCTGGCCAGAGGGTGAGGTGGCAGCCGACCGGCCAACATGGAGCTGCCGCAGATGTCGGAGCTGTTGGGGTTGTCGTTATTGGTCGGGCTGCTGGCCCTGATGGCGACGGCGGCGGTAGCGCGGGGGTGGCTGCGCGCAGAGGAGGAGACGCGCGGCCGGTCGGCGGGTTAGTGGGGCCGGGGTGGGGGGTAGTGGCGACCCACACTGACCTCATGCGGCCTCTCCGTGGTCTCACCTGCAGTTTGGGTCTGTTGGGGCGTCGTGGGCCTCATTTTCTCTTGTGAAATGAGCTGGGCTTCCAGAGACGAGGGGCTGCTCCTTGGGAATGGCCGGTTAGCACTTGGGTCAAACACTGCCGCTTTAGCGGCGGCGGCCGAGGCCAAGTTCTCTGACCCCAGAACCTCAACTTCTCGGGTTTGGTTTTGTTTATAAAGAAAAGGTGCAGGCAGGAAGAGAGGGTAGGAAGAAATATTTATTTAGTTGTTCATCTTGGTTGTTCCCTCCGCTCTAGGATGTGAACCTGGGTTCTTTTATGTCCAAGGACAAAGCCTGGGGGACTCAGACACCAGGGCGCAACTTAAAGGCTCAGTTTTCCCCATCTCCCTCTTCTCGAGAGCAGCCATAACTGGTCATCACTCGGTGTTCCACTCTTGTTGTCCTGTCATCGGTGGTCAGGAAATGCTGACTGAGTGACTAAGTGGCATGACCTTTCCTTCTAGGTCAAAAAACAAATGGACTTCCACTTGACAAGTCCTTGAAATCCAAGAAGCAGAAACAGCATCAGCGGATTCGCAAAGAGAAGCCTCAACAACACAACTTCACGCATCGCCTGTTGGCTGCAGCACTGAAGGTAATGGGCTCCCATGTACAGTGGGTGCGCGCGTGCACAAAGATTCACACTCTCACTGGTTTTCCCTTGGTAACATTCTGTGTGTGTTGCAGAACCCACTGCTATGACTAAATTCAGTGGGTGTGCCCCCTTCTGTTCCTTCTCATCCTAGCCCGTCCTCCGCTTGCTGTCAATCCAGACAACAGGGCCGTGGAGTCATGGCTGCTGGTTGAGCTTCCCCATCTGCCCAAAGGGTGCCTGTTCATATTTCCTGCAACCCCTCCCCTAGAGCCACAGTGGGAACATATCTTGTATGGACTTCAGCAGCAACGGCAAGTACCTGGCCACGTGTGCAGATGACCGCACTGTCCGTATTTGGAGCACCAAGGACTTCCTGCAGCGGGAGCACCGCAGCATGAGAGCCAACGTGGAGCTGGACCATGCCACCCTGGTGCGCTTCAGTCCTGACTGCAGGTGGGACAGGATGGAGCCTCAGGCTTGCCTGCAGAAGCCCAGCCCAGACTATGTCCTTCCCAGAGGGGCATAGATGGGCTTGGGGGACAGGGTCTTCCTTGGGGTGACAGAAAAGAGAGCATCCAGATGCTTGAGCACTGCCAAGGGCTCCTTAAATGGCTATGCAACTGCACAGCAAAGAAACAGGACGAGAAAGATCTGTTCTGCTAAAGCCTGGCTTCCAAATTAGTCTTGGAAACGATCATAATTTTCTAGCTCTTAGAAACTAAAGGAGCCAAGGCTGTGAGGGTTCTAGCTTCTGAAGGGCTTTTAAGAGATTTTGAAGCAAGGAGTTAAGTTATAAGGAAGGAAATCTTGATTTTTCTCCAAACCTAGTACAGGATCTGGCACACGAATCTTGGCCTTGGTGTACAAATGAGTGAGTGACTTCTTTGCTACCTTTCTCTAGGGCCTTCATTGTCTGGCTGGCTAATGAAGATACCCTCCGTGTCTTCAAGATGAACAAGCGAGAGGATGGGGGTTATACCTTCACCGCCACCCCAGAAGACTTTCCTAAAAAGCACAAGGCGCCCGTCATCAATATTGGCATTGCTGACACAGGTAAGAGGGTGGAGTTTGCCCACAGTGGGAGAAAATGGCCTCAGTTCTATTTGCTGGCTGAATTAATGCTGCCTGTGAGTTAACACTCAGTCCCAGTGCATAAAGGGACTCGGGCTCTGTTTCCCCAGAGTGCTGGGAGCCACACCAAGTTCTCAGGGCAAGCAGGGGACGACCAGTCTTTAGCCAAGTCCTTATCTGCAGTGGGAAGGGAGTGAGCGTGGATACTTCAGGCAGCCGAGGCCTTCATAACATCTTCCCTGCCAGTTGGTTAGGTCATGTCACTGCCCTCCCCCTCAGGGAAGTTCATCATGACTGTTTCCAGTGACACGACCATCCTCATCTGGAATCTGAAAGGTCAGGTTCTGTCCACCATCAATACCAACCAGATGAACAATACATATGCTGCCATATCTCCTTGTAGCAGGTGAGAAGGGAGGGACTTTGGCATTTGGGATGGGCAGAGATTGGGGCTGGGGGCCAGTAACAGCTGAAAACCAGCTTCTAATGGTGGGAGAAAGAGCACCCTAGTGGGGTAGTGGTTAGGTCTGCTGCCTCAGGAGGAGAGCAGTCCATGTATATCCCAGGAACCTGTGTTTCTGTCCCAGGGCCAGAGGTATTTGTGGAACAAATGAAAATAAAAATGTTTCTTTTTCCTCTCGCTTCCTGCCTGCCTGCTCACCTTTGTTCCTGCCTGCAGCTTTTCTTAAAAGGAAAAAAAAAATAGAGGGAGAACATACATAAACAGTGTGGATCAAAACATATAGACTCGAGGGGCCTGCCCTTTCAGTTCAGTCCTGAGACACTGACATGCAGACCATGAAAAGCCCAAAGACACTGTTTAAGACCTGGGCCCAGGTTGAAAAACCAAGAACAAACAGCTAAAAGACGTTTTTTCCTCTTCTTCCTTCCTTAAATGCTAATTCTTCCTCTTCCTTCCTCTCTTTACAGAAGGTGTGTAGACTCAAGTTCTTAGTGTCTGTCTCTTCATCTTTAGGTTTTATGAGGTTGGGTCGAGTACAGTGTATCTTAATAGCAGGACCAGGAGGGTTCGCTGAGGTCACGCTACAAGCATTTTGAAAAGATCCTGTTATATCAATGTGAGATTATTAACTTTGTCAGGAAAGATATTTAATAGGTTTGCAGAAACAACAAGCCCTAACAGATGTTTTCTGTGGCAGGTTTGTGGCCTCGTGTGGCTTCACCCCGGATGTGAAAATTTGGGAGGTCTGCTTTGGGAAAAAAGGCGAATTCCAGGAGGTGGCACGAGCCTTTGAACTGAAGGGCCACTCAGCAGCTGTGCACTTCTTTGCTTTCTCCAATGACTCCCGGAGGTGAGTGAACCCTCTCTGATTGGTCACCAGTGACTCCCAGCCTCCCTGGGCATCCAGGTCCCTCTGCCTGTCTTTGTGGCAGCTCGGGGATGGGTTGCCTGCTCTCAGCAGGAAACAGACTACAGTGGAGTTGATTTCCTGGCCAGAGCCCCTAGTGACAGCCCTCTGCCCTCTGCTCCAGGACATGTTGGGACTAGTACCATGTTTTTCCATGCTGTAGGATGGCCTCTGTTTCCAAGGACGGTACATGGAAGCTGTGGGACACAGATGTGGAATACAAGAAGCAGCAAGACCCCTACTTGCTGAGGACGGGCCGCTTTGAAGAGGCCAGGAGCATGCCATGCCGCCTAGCACTGTCCCCTGATGCCCAGGTCTTGGCCTTGGCCAGTGGCTGCAGTATCCATCTCTATAATACGCGGCGGGGTGAGAAGGAGGAATGCTTTGAGCAGGTCCACGGGGAGTGTATCACTGACTTGTCCTTTGACATCACTGGTCGGCTTCTGGCCTCCTGTGGGGACCGGGCTGTGCGACTCTTCCACAACACCCCTGGCCACCGGGCGGTGGTGGAGGAAATGCAGGGTCTCCTGAAGAAGACCTCTCAAGAGAGCACCCGCCAAAGGCTGCAGCAGCAGCTGACCCAGGCCCAAGAGGCCCTGAAGAGCCTGGGTGCCTTGAAGAAGTGACCGGGAGGGCTGGCAGGCAGGGTCTGTCCTTCTGCCCTGCTGCTGTCACTTTTCTTCCCTCATATGGCCCACCTGGAAAATCCTTTGAAGGAGGAGCCTGATTTTCTTAATGGTGTCCCTACTTTTCTTTTTCCATTGAAACTATTTCTGCCTACTTAGCACTCTCCTTACTGGATATGACTCCTGGCTAATGACCAGGGCACTTCTCTTTTTTGAGCTCTCTTCACTAGGCACTGAGGAAAATGGTAGAGAGGAGAGAGGGAGCATGGTCTTTGCCTTGTAGCAGTACATCCTGGGTACCCAAAGACGTTTAATTCGGGGGCCAAAATCTAGGGTAGACCTGAGTACTAACCAATTTTGTAGGGGTGGGAGACGGAGCTCCAACACAGAACTGTGGGAGGGCCTCAGGGAGGAGTTAGTCTTAATCCAGATAAAGCTTCTAACTGTATCAAAAAATAAGGGCTTTCGTTCTGTGCTTCAGTTTTCTTGTTTTGTAAAACGAAGAGCAAGCCTTTTTCTATGACCTTACAAAGATGTTGTGAGGGTATGAGTATAAAAGTTCCTAGATTTGGAAAAGAAGGGTGGTAATATACATTGTCATCCAGTATCATTTATTGACTACTGGATGAAAGTGGGAATCAAACACTGCTGTGTGAAACTAGAAAAGTGTCCCTTGGGAAAGCAGAGTTTCTGGGACTTGATCCTACTTTTTCCTTTTTTTAAAGAAAGGCAAAGGCAAGTAAGCAGGCAGGTAGAGAGGAGGAAGAAGCACTTTATTATTTTGTTCAGTTGTACATCTTGGTTCCCCCAGCTCTGGGACATGAATCTTGGTCCTCCAGGGTGTGCCTTGATCATAACATTTTGTACCTCACTCTGCTTGAAGGTATGTGAAGGAATCAGAATCTCAAGATGGGCATTCTCTTTTCCAGGAGTAATGTGTTCTTTGAGGGTCCTTTTATTCCAAACAGTTGAGAACCAACTCTGTGTCTAGCACAAGACTAGACACTGGAGATAAATATGAACAAGCTATGATCTCTCCCATCAAAGACGACTGGTGGGAGAAAGGTACACGCGACTAAGTGTTTTTTGTTTCTTCATAATTATAGAAGACTTACGTAAGGCAAGGCAGAGGATTGAATCAGGACAGAAGCAATGGATAAAGTTGAAGAGATTAGGTATTTACGTTTTTTTGGATTGGAGGACTGCTTAGAGGTCTCCGGCAGTAAAAGAAATAAGGAATCTAGAATTATATGACTCTAGCAAAACGTATTCATTCAAAATAAAATTTATTCTCTCCCATTAAAACTGGGACCTCCCCTTATCCCCTCCAATTCATAAATTGAACAAGCCGCAGCCTTACTGTTATCCTGCCTCCCTCTGCTTTCCTTACTCCCTCTGGTCAGCCACCACTACTGCCATCAACTTTATCATGAAATTCTTCTGGTTATGCTCCAGATTTATCTCCTAAATCTGTTCCGTGTCTCCATTTTTTCTGTTACCATCCTGGTCCTATCCACTGTCACCTACTGGGCCACTATGCATCACTTCCTAATTGGGCTCCCTGCTTCCTCTCTCTCACGGAATCACTCCTGCCTACCAGAGTAATCCTTTGGAAGTGTAAGCCAGATCACATTGTTTCCAAGTTGGAACTCCCCAAAGACGTCCCCCTCACACTTGGAATAAAATCCAAAAGTCTCACGGCCTACAAGGTCCTATGTAATCTGGCTTCTTCCTTCCTCTGGGATCTTGTTAACCACTCTCCCGGCTGTCCCCCGAAAACCAAGTTAAACTTCCAGCCTCAAGGGACACTCGAGCCTCTGGTTTCCTCTGCTTCAAAACATTTTTCCTTTTTGTTGGCAGACCTGTCAGAGTTACATTTCAGCTCTGGTTGGTGCACTTCAGAGACCCTCCCTGACCACCCACTCTGAAGTAGCCCTTTCCACCAATCATATTTCATCTGTCACATTAGCTTTTTCTTTTTTTCTTTTGTATTAATGCTTTCTAAGATTATCTTGTTTGGATATTTGTTTGCTTCAAGGGTGTTTATGGATGTCAAGTGATGAACCTAAATGAGTTTTGGGCCACAATAGTCTGGCAGACGACTTAAGACACCCTAAGACAGTAGGGTGGGGTCTGAGAGCATGTGTCCTGGGTAGGGAGCCGGGTAGCTGCTACTTACTATTGAGGAATCCAGCAGAATTTTCCTGTTTCAAAGAAGCTAGGAGTTGGCCATTTATTAGAAAAAGAAAAACTTAACACCCTCTATGGTCCAAACTAAAGATTAATGTGGGTCAGAGCCCACTCGTCGCATTGGCAGCTTGCCTGTCTGATTTGCTCAGGATCCCAAGTACCTGGGGCAGAGTAAGCACTCAGATGTTGAACTCAAACCAGGACCAGTTCAGTACCAAGCATTTCACTACCATCCCCTCTATGTCTTCCCACCCCCAGTTTCCACTGTGGTTTTGTGTTCCTAATATATTTTTTTATAAAGCTATGCACGTGTTTCCTGGTGAATATTTGCCTCTAGATTGTCAGAGGAATGAAACTTAAACATGTTTTTGTATATCTGCTTCACTCTGGCCTTACTCTCAGTGTCGAACTATGAGAGAAAGTAAGTGACATCCGAATGTTGAGTTATTGAAGTCAGAAGTGTATGGTTCCAGTCAGTTCTGGGTCACTTACTGACTTGAGACCTTGAGCAGAGGGATCACTTGACTCTGAGTTTGTTTCTTCATCTATGAAATGAGAATAAATTCTATCCTGCCTGCCTTGCAGGTTGAATGTTTCTAATGAGCGAAAACTCTACAAAAAAAGTCAGTTCCTGAAGACAGAAGCTTCTCACTAAAGGCGAGGCTGCTGTTTCATAAGCATAGAGAAGGTATTGGATACTAATATAGAGCAGATTTCTTTTATCAAAAACCTTTGTGTGAAGGCAGCATTCATATTTTTTATATTACTATTTCAACTTTTGTGGGTTTGAAATTTTTTCAAAATAAAAAGTTGGGGAACTATTAACGGTGGTCTGTGTCCTACTTTCATCAATCATCAAAATTAAAACCTTCATCACAGAGAGCACACGTAAAGACCTTCAAAGTAATGACACCCGTGTTTGAAAGTGTCCTGTAATTGGAGAGTGTAGGAGGTAAGTCGGAAGCACATAGTATTGTATGAGTTATCAGTGATGGTAGGTTATTTTATCTACTGTTAGATAGACCCAATGTTGCCCCAAATTGTCCACCTAACTAGAAACATAATTTGGGGATGTGTCTATTTCTCTACAAAATTCATAAGTTTCAGCACCACCTAGCTCTTGAGACTGGCCCACTGACGGGCACAACTGGGCAGTGCAGAATCAGCCACAGCCACGGGCAGCATGATACACAAACCTGCGGCTCTTCTGAGACTGACTTTATTTCTAGGTCTTTTTGTCTTCAAGCTTCCAACTCTGATCTTAGAGTTCAGGGCAATTGGAAAGTGTGACTTCAGCTTGCTCACTGAGCATGTATAACCAGTTTGAGTCCGTTTGCACTGATCACATAAACAGCGGCTAGTGCCGAGTGCTAACTGTTTTTACTTCATCGTTCTCCCAGTTACCACCTCTTAGGTTTTATTTGGTGAACTAGCACTTCCTTGATTCTATATGGATTAGAGAGGTTAGACGCAGACCCCTGGTGGTGGGCATAGAATCCATCAGTAGATCCCTGCACTTTTGACAGAACCTTAGAAAAGTGAAAATACCTTTATTTTTCTACTGGGATTGCTTAGTAACTAGGACAATATGTAGTCCCACCTGAGAATGAAGCCAACCCAGGGAGGCCGAACAAAGACCTGGAGACCATGTACTAAGGATGCTGTTTAGCCTGTGGTCTAGGCAGGCATGAGGTTTCCCCAGCAGGACTTGTCAGTTATGAGCGTCACTACATTGCTATTTATGATTAAGCCAGTTGGAGTCAGACTCTTACTTGGAAGAGCCTTAACAGTAGAAGTGTAGTAATCCAAGTAAATCGCCCAAGGCACACCTCATGACGCCCAGATATTTCAGTACAGGCCTGTCCATTAGTAAAGTACGCGCCTTTCACCATCGGGCACCTCCAGCACAAAACCGGAGGCAGGAATACAGATGGAGGACCATATATCTTGGTTTTTTATTTAAAAGCTGAACTCATGATTTATCTTCCTACCTGGAGAGACGCAACATGTGAGAAGGCCAAGTTTGAATTTAAAATTCTCAGACTCATGTCTATACTCAGTGTGTCAAAGCAGGCTACCCACTAGTCAAGGCCTGCCCCTTCTCTTCCTGTCTGGTTCTTTCCCACACTGCGGGGGACACCTCCAGGGCCTCTCTCCCTGCAGACCACCAGCCCTCGGCTACCTAGCACTCGCCTTAGCATGTGCACCTGGCAGCCCTTCCTTTGTGAGAATGGGGCCAGGGTCAGCAAGGCTCACACAGGCCCTGGACGTGGGCTTGAGTATTTGGTCAGGGATTCCCAGGTCTTGGGTATCTAGACCGTGGTCCAGTGAGTGAGGTGGTACAAGCGCTGGGTGGTCACATTTCCCTGGTTGTGCAAACTGCCTCCTGGGGGACAACATGGCAGGAGGAGGGTCAGGACATCCCTCCAGGAGTCCTCTTGTCTACAAGGTGCTCTGTTAACCTCTACGTTAGCCACACTTCATTTCCCCCCCTACAGTTTCAAGCTCCTTAAAATTAGAAATTAAATACATGAGAAACAATATTTTACTGTGCATTCCTAGAGGTTCTGCTAGGTGTCTCAGTTCTAAAACTCCTGGGAAGCCTTGGAAACAGCCTGGTATTTTTTTCTTTTTTTCTTTTTAAAAGAGTAGGTGCCAGAAGGAATGAAAACAAATAGGAAGAGAGAGGAAGGAGAAGCTCTTATTTCAGTTGTTCTACCTGGTTGTCCCCCACTGATCCCGCTTGGGTCTTGAACCTGGGTCCTTGGGATGTATGTGGACCATGCCTGACCACCAGAGTGTGCCTGTTATATTTTATTAACTGCTATCTCTTTCCTTCTCAACATTGTCTTCCAAGCATTCCACAGACCAGCTGCAGCCAAGGTACCAGTATGAAAACCATTCACACACCTAGATCAGCCCTCTGTCACATCCCAGAACCAATGGATCAGCTTGGAAAGGCAGTGTGGGAGCTGACACCCAACTTTCCCTTTGAGGAGTCAACAACAATTGTCCTTTCCATGTAGGTGGCCCCGCGCTCCCCTGCAGCACATGAACCGGCCTTCGCACACCTAATGTCCTAGCTATCAGCAGGATTTTTGGTTTGTAAAAATCTCAGTCACACTTATTGAATGCCCTGTTGTACCATCAAATCCTCTACTACCTTCTTCCCTTTTTAATGGCCCCTTTCTGCCACCCACTGGGGGAGTGGATCTGATGATAACAGCTACGTTCGTGGAGTTCTAGTCCAGACACCTTTCTCAGCACTGAACTCACTGACTAGCTCATTGAATCTCCCTCAGGATGAGATGGCACTGCATCATTTCCACATTTCAAATGGGAAATCTCTTGCATTGCCATGTCACTTAGGAGGAACATGCTAAGCTGGAATTCAAAACCAGGGTCCAGAAATCCTGTTCATTTTCCTTTTCCTTTTTAAAGGGGTAGTCAGGAGTGAAGGTGAGTAAACAGGCAGGCAGACAGGAAGAAGCGTTTTATTTTGTTTAGTTATCTTGGTTGTTTCCCTGGCCCCAGGGATGCAGGTCCCTGGGATGCAGGTGGACTGTGCTCCAGACCAGAGGTGGTAGACTAAACTGCCACTGTTTCTGGGCGCACCTCTCTTCTGAAGCCGCCATTTCCAGTGCCTGACCCAGGGACACCACAGCCTTTAACCGGTATTCTCGTCTCAGGCGCTTCCTTTGAAGTCCCAGAACCATATGCACCCTGGTGGCTCAGGCAACTGAGAGAGGTTGTGGCCCATGCAAAGGACTTAGGTTTGTGACCCAGGATGGCTAGGAGGGATGGAAAACCAACATGAACAACTAAATAAGTGCTTCCTCCTCTCCCTTCATGTCTGCCTGCCTACTTGCCTTCATTCCTTCTTGCTTCCTAAAAATAAGAAGTCCCAGAACCCAAGGCTACTTTAAAATAAATGTCAAGAACAGACCTGGCTTGGTGCACCCTGGTGGAGTGGTGGTTGGGTCCACTGCCTCAAACTGGCCATTGTCTACCTACATCTCAAAGACCCGGGTTCATGTCCTGGGGCTGAGGGGAACAACCAAGTTGCACAGTTAAATAAAATAAAGATACTTTTTTCTCCTCTACCTACCTGCCTGCCTGTACCTTTAAAAAAAAAAAACAAAAAACTAGACCTAGCTTGTCAGTGTTGAAACCATGTGATACATGGAGAAAAGAAAGTGACCGTCTCATCCTGACAGTGGTCTGTTACATTCCAGGACTCTTCTGGCCTCTGTCCATCCTCCTTCCACTCTCCTAGGGCCTCACGGCTGATCCAGTCACTCGGGAGCATCAAGGGGGCGTACCAGGTCCTTCATTTAGCGATCTTTCTGTGAAGCACCCTGATAGAACCTTGGATACAGACATGTTTTCACAACTACAGCTGCTCCAGTACACTCATATTTCAGAGACTGAGATCTTGGGAGAAGGTGCATAAACTTATGTTTCTTTGTTGTCTATGTTTTCTACAATGAACATGCATTTTTACAAAATCAGTCACCTGATGTATTGAAGGCATTAATAATAACCTCTATGTACATTTTCTCACTTCATGTAAGTTCTTGAAAGGTAACAATTATTTTTTTTTTAAAGAAAGTTGCAGGTAGGCAAGCAGACACAAAGAGAGAGGAGGAAGCAAGCAAGAATTCAAGCCTGGGTTTGAGTCTAGAGTTCAAGCTTGTCCTTGGAGTTAGCTCATACTGCCTCTGACCTTGCCATCCAGAGGTACGTTCCTGAGGGGCAAAGACTTTATAATCTTAGAAGTCTGTCTTGCACGTGTCTGTTCTTAGTGTACCCACAGGTGTGAGCGAGCGCACTTCCCTGTTTGTTGGATGACGTGATCAGGGCACGTACTTAATTGTTCATCAGTAAATGAGCTCATATGGCCACCACCACTCCAACTGGGGAGGGGGCACTGAAGGGGGCTGCCAGGAAGGCAATGTGCCAGAGACGGCTGTGCCCCTTCCCCACCCTTGCCCTGTGCATCTCTTCCAGGTGGTTGTTCTGAGTTGTATCTTTCGATAATAAACTGGTAATCTAGGAAGTAAACTGAATTCTTTGAGTCACTCTAGCCAGTGAATGAGCCTAAGGAGGTGGTCAGCACAGGTGACAACCTGGGACTTTCTAATGGCCTCTGAAGGAAGGGGCAGTCTCATGGGACTGAGCCTCCCACCATGGGATCTGACACTAAGTCCGAATACAAACTATCAGAACTGAATTGAAACCAAATTCACAGAAATATAAACAGAATGCCAAACACAGCAAAGTCACAGAGAAATAGATGTGAAATAATGGATCTAATAAAAACCAGGGGATATCTGAATACAGTCTGCAAGATACCTGAGGATGAATTTAGGGTAGCAGTATTAACATACTCAAGGGAATCCAGAAAACAAGAGGAAGTAAAAGAGAACATCAAAAAAGAAAGAGAAGAAATGAAGCAAGATATCCAAGAAATGATATGAATTGGCACAAGCCCAACTGATGTCAGAGAATTTGTTGGTGTGAGAACACCCTACCCTTCTGTGGAGCAGACTGAAAGTATTAGAAGAAGAAGCAGTGTTTTTCCTAAACCACCCGATCTGAATCATGAGACCTAAACACCTACTCCAGACCCCCCACCTGCAGAGGCCCTACCTTCGCCTCCAATCCAAGGGTTTGCAGGCAGCCAGAGGAGAGACGAGCCCACAGAGACTGGACCCAGAAGCCTCGGGTCTGTCCTCGCTCCACTTCATGCAGGTATTAACATGCACGCTTGTAAAACTCATTTAACCTTTCCGACTTCAATTCCTTCATCTGAGAAGTGAAAATTATAACAGTGCCTCCATTGCTCCTGAGAATTGTAATAAATAGAAAGGAAAGTCAATTAGCTGTGAAATATTAAAAGCCTGTTACTTCTCTGCACAAAGCTAGCTGCCCCTATGGAGAGGAGCAAGGGGCATGGCCTGGGAGTCTTATCCATCTCCAACTGGTACCCTTAGGGAATGAGACCTGCCTCCTGAATTTCCTCCTACCCTGTGGCTGTCCTTTAATTGTGGGGCAGGTGCCTTCAGGAACTTTCTCCCCACTCAAGCCTCTACTGACATAAAATGTCCTTCCCCTAGTCCCTAGTCTGGGAACTTGGGTTGATGGGGCCTCTTGCTCTGTTCTCAGGGGTGCCCTACGGTTCCATAGTTCTTTTTTTTTTAATCTTAAAGGAATGGTGGTGGCAGGAATGAAGGTAAGCAATGACAGACAAGAAGAGAAAGGAGGAAGAAATGCTTTATTTATTTAATTTACTTGTTCGTCTTGGTTGCTACCCTGGCCCTGGTACAGGAACCAGGATTCTTGGAATGTGTGTGGACGCTCTGGCTGAAGGCGGCTGAACAAACTGCTACTTTAACAACTGTCCCCCTTTTTTATAGAAAAGGTGCTTGTCTTCTGTTCCCTGTGCCTGTACATCCTGCCCCTGCTTGGACACGTGTGTATAGTGGTGGTGGTGGGACTGGAGTGTTCTGCTTTTAATATCATCCAGTGTTACAAAGTAGCCAACGAGATCAGAGAGACATACCAGAACCAGAGATAATTTAAGAGGAGCTTTATTTAACCGGTGGCCATCAGGGGCAAAAATGGACCTAAATCATATGGCCCTGAACCCAAATAGCACAGGATATTTATAACTTCATAAGTTTAACAAGTGATTATCATAAGTGGTTTACAAAAGTAAAGGTCACACCCTAAATGTCTTAAGCTATCTTGTTTGACATTTAACTTCTTCCTAGGTCTCAGCAGATTCACAGAAACCCTTCCAGCTGAGGTCTTACTGGGAGGGTCTAAGGTTTCTGCTTCACTGCCAGAGGATTATCTAGAAAGCGGGATCCTCAGGGCTTTGTGGTTTGCAGAGTGTCCCAGCAAAAATGAGGTTTCTCTAGTTCCTTGTTTCATTAGCAGTATTATTAAATTCATTTATTTAAAAAAAGAAAAAAAAGGAAAAGTGCAGGTAAGAATGAAGGTAAGTAGGCAGGCAGAAAGAGAGGAGGAAGAAGCATTTATTTCTTGTATTTAGTTGTTCATCTTGGTTGTTCCCTCCAGCCCTTTGTCATGAACCTGGGTCCTTGGGATGTATGTGGACTATGCGGGTCAGATGCCAGGGACTTAACCACTAAGCCACCAGGGCGTGCCTGCCCCACGGGTCTATGAAGTCCTCAGCCCTTCCCAAGCTTTCTAATTTTGGACGTGCATTGTCTAGAAGGAAACTTGGGGTACAGTGGGCCCAAGGTGCTCACCTTACCCAACACAGGCTCAGCTGGAGTGACCTGCCCAGTCACCCAGCATATGGCTGCACAATGGAGACCCATGCTCAGGCTGTCTCCCGTCAGCCCAGCTGGACAGCCTCCTTGCCTATTGCAGCAGACATGGCTGGAAGGTGGTCTCCAGTGTTTACTCCCTTTAAGTGTGGGTAGGGCCTGTAACTTGCATCTAACCATCAGAATGTGGCAAAGGGGACGGGTGTCACATGTGATTATGTCACATTATTTAAGAGTCTCCTCAGCAGCAGATTCGCTTCCCCTTGCTGCCTTTGAGAGGACCTGTGGAGGCCATGTGGGCAGCCTCCAGGAGTTGAGGGCTGAGGCCTTCAGTCTTATTTTTTTTTTTTATTATTTTTTTTTTTTTAAAGAGAGACAGGAAAGAAGGGAGAAGAGGAAGAAGCATCTTTGTTTATTTTGATTTTTCCACCCTGGCACCCAGGGAGTCCTTGGGTTTTACATTGTCCACATACCAGTGTTTCAGCCGCCTAAGTCACAGGGGCACAGTGAGGTCTTCAGTCTTAACAAATGCCAGAACATTTATTCTGCCAGCAACCTGAGTGAGTCTAGAAGTAAGTTGCTCACCACTCCTGTCTGAAGATGGACAGCACCCTGGTCAGCACACAGTAGCCACACCTGAACTCCTGACCACAGAAACTGATCATCTTACAAATAGTGCTGTTTTGGGCCCTGAGTTTGTAGCCGTTTACTATGCAGCACAGACAATCTACTCTCCAAGCTGTTGCCAGGTTACATCCCCTCTGTCTTATTTGCTCTTTAGGAGAAACTGTCTTATTTTTTCTGAATTCCTGCCTGCCCCCAACACCCTGCCCCAGAGCCTGCCCCAGCACCCTGCCCCAGCACCTGCCCCCAGCGCCTGCCCCAGCGCCTGCCTCCCTGCCCTGCCTACAGTCCGTAGAGCAGTCAACACAATAGGGGCTCATGTATTTCTAAAATCATAATGTAAGGAAGCAAGGGGGAGATGTATCTCAGTTTTTAAAAAGTATCTTGGATGCATCCTTTATAGCAGTTTGCATAGTTCTTTATATCAGGAGGTACACAAGAAACAAGTTTTGATTTGATAAATTAATCAGACCTATGTTGGGATTCCTTCTGTTTCAACTATCAGAAACCTGACTCATCTTGTATTAAGTAAAAAAAAAAAAAAAAAAAGACGTTTATAGATTTATCTAATGAAGAAGTTAGGTGTTCAGGGATGGCTAGATCTAGGTACTCATCAATGACCACCAGGAATCTGCTATCTCCTCTTAGCTCTGTTTTCCTGTGTGCTCACATCATTATCAGGAAGGCTGTCCTCAGCTGATAATGCACTGCTTTAGATCATAGGTCAGAGTGTGGTTACCTGCTGCCAGGAGGCACAGATCAGCTCCAGGACAGTACCTGGTCTTCAGAAATGACCAAAGGAGGAAATTCAAGGACAGAGCATTACAGAACTGCTGTGTGGAGGGTTTGAAAGCAGCAATGAGTGGGAGAAGAGAAAACAAGCTCACTTGAGAGATGAGGAGTTAGGCAGACGTTAACCATACTCTTTCCCTTTTCCCTTCCCTTCCTTCTCCTTTCTCCTTCCCTTTTCCCTCCTTTCCTTCCATAGTCACTGAATACCTTTCACGAATGGTGTGTGGAGTATAGAAGGCATTTCCTTTCTGACTGTGGGGAGAAGGCAGGCCTGGCTGAACATACATATCTAGGTTACAAATTTCAAATAATATTACTGTTCGTTTTTTATGTAAGGAAAATATTTAAATAAACAATGAAATTGGGTCAGATCTCCCTCCTCAGCTTTGCATATTCTTTCTGAGTGCGCCCCCATCACTGGCTCCCAAACTGGGCTATATATCAGATTTTTTTTTTCCAAGTAAAGGTGCAGGCAGGAACAAAGGTGGGTAGATAGGCACAAGGAAGAGAGAGGAGGAAGAAGAATTTTATTTATTTTATTTATTCATCTTGGTTGTTGCCCCGGCCCTGGGTTATGAACTCAGGTCTTGGGCTGTGTGTGGACTACACCAGGGGAGGTAGTAGACTCATCCTCTAGGCCACCAGGGAGTGCCTAAACTTTTCTTTTTTTCAAACAAGTAAAACAAAACAAGACAAAGTGAGATTCAGGGCGGCTCAGTGACCTACGCAGAGCCACAAGACAAGTAACTGACTGCTGGGATCCCTTCCCAGGGATCTCTCTTAACACTCTTCTGTGACTGGGGTCACACTTGGGGCCCTGAGTGACTTATAGTGCTAAGTATGAGCTTGAACTTAGGCAATGAGGACCCACAAAAGCATTTCAGTCACGGAATGCTGCTCAAGTGCATTGGCCCTTGGTCACGTGTGTCTGTTTGGGGAGGACTGTGAAGTGCTCTGATGGAATTAAATAGCTTTGACAGATAGGTCCTGGTGCCTCAGGCATTAAGTCTGCGACTCCAGCACAGTCCACATAAAGCCAAAGGACCTAAGTTTAAGACCTGGGGCTGGGAGAGCAACCAAAATGAACAACTAACTAAATTAATGCTTCTTCCTTCCTTCCTGCTTGCCTACTTGCCTTCATCCCTGCTTGCTTCCTTCCTTGTTAAAAAAAGAGTGGCTCTGACCAAGAAAGTAGGATGATTTACAGCACAGAAAAGAAGAAAACAGTGCATGGTGGACCCTAAAGAGAGCCTGAAGGCAAAATGGTGTCCCTTCTTTCATTCAATAATGTTTTTGTCAGAGTACTGACTCCTTTATTCTGACTCTCTCATTTAATAGCACCGTATGAAACCTTCCTCTCTGTGCCATGGGCCACGCTAGATAGCGGGGACATCACAGGAAACTTGACACAAGGGTCCTGCCCTCACAGAGCTGACATTTCAGGGGATAGTAGATAATAAGAGCAAATGGACAAGTAAAGGAATTTCAAATTGTGAGTAGCACGTGCTCTTCAGGAACACAGGAGACTGTCCACCAGAGCCCTGTCATCTTCAGCATGGCTTCTCCTGCTGCCCTGGAAATCCTTGCCTCTGAGTGTAATGCAGTGTTCAGAGTTCTGTGGGAGTGCAGGGAAGGAAAGCGTTCTTCCTTCAGCTCAGAGTGCCCCGGGGAAGTTCTCACGGAAGGGGGAAACACTGAAGTTGGACATTCGAACAGTCATTCAACAAATACTTAACGAGCACCTACTGTGTGTCAAGCTCTGTTCTAAGTGCTTGGGCTACTCAGTGAGGGAACAGACCTTGTTGCTACCTTCATATTGCTACTGAGAGAAGGATGTATAAGTAAGATAGAGGGAAATAGTGTTTCAGGTGGTGATGAATGCTCTGGGGAAAAATAATTGGAGGACAGGAGTTGCAGAGCATGTGGGGACTGATACTGCAGTCTTAGGGAGGATGGCCAGGGAGATTCTATGGAGAAGGCACATTTTTGAGCACAGACCTGAGGGATGAGACAGTGAGCCATGCAGATGGATGGGGGGGTAGGTATTCCAGGTAGAGGGACCTGAAGTGCAAAGACCCTGAAGCATGAGCTCGACTGGGTGTTTTCAGATGAGCAAGGTCAGTGAAACTGGAGGAGAGACAGCCAGGGGTAGACTTGCAGGAGGTGAGATCAGAGAATGAATGCATCGAGGTGTGGGGACAGTTGGCGCACTGTATGCCAATGTAGCTATTACTCCGAGTGGGAAGGGAAGTTACTGCCTTAAGTGAGAATTGCCCAAGACAGAGGTCAGGTTGACTCATCTCTGCATCCCACTCAGCATCTAAGAGGGGCCTTTCACCTTGAAAATGTCAAGGTGTGATATCTTTCTTTTTAAAAGGAGAGGTGCAGGCAGAAAGAGGAAGAAGCATCTTTATTTCTATTTAGATGGTCATCTCAGTTGTGTCCCCTCCGTACATCTCCCCCCACTCCATCCCACTGGCCCTGGGTTACAAACCTGGGTCCTAGGGATATATGTGGATTATGCCCAGTCAGAGGTGGCGGACCAAACCACTCCTCCACCAGGGTGCACCGAGGCGTGATTTCTTAAAAGAATGTCAACAGAGGGCATTTGTATGGCTTGTGGGGAATAGTTGGTGGATGCCCACTTCAATTGTTTTCTCATGCAGAGAGAGTACCGTGGAGAAGAGGCAGGGAATGTAGGACCAACTGGATAAATATGGGTCTTTGGAGCAGGGAGTGTCCCCTAGGAATGTGACTGGCAAGGTGGGCTGGAGGAAAGAGGGGAGTAGGAGGCTAATGCAGCTGGAAGGAGTAGTGGGCTACAGAGCAGAGAAGCTACAGGCAAGAAACCTCAGTGAGGGGCTCCCCCTTGTGGCTTAGGCAGCTGATATGGCTGGGAGGTGACCATGCAAAGTCCAAGGACCCAGGTTCCGGACTCACGGTAGGGGTTGGGGAGCCCCCAAATTCAAAATAAAACAATAAGAAAGCTTCTTCCTCTTCTCTCTTTCTCCTCCCTTTCTTCATTTCTTCCTTCTCTTTGAAAAATAAAAAAAAAGAAAGACCTCAGTGAGGTGGCAAGGACCTTGGACAAGGGTGAGGAGAGGTTAGACAAAACTGCCAGGTGACTGCCTGTGTGCCTACGCCACGGATATCTATGAACAGAACTGGAGGAGTCTAGAGAACTACCTTCTCTCAGGACACGTGTTCTATTTTGCCTCGTGTTTTATTTTGCTATGGCTTTCCTTAGCCTCACCTCAAGGGTGGGGAGTGTGACTTACTCATCTCTGTGTCACCCGTGGTGTCCACTGCTGTAGGGCATGTAGAGGTGCTCAGGCAGTGTCTGGGTTGAGTTCTTTTGCTGGGGCTTGAGAAACATATATGCCACCTTTGACGCGCTATTTCCAGAATCATCTCTTCCCTCCACATTCCGGTTCCTCAATCAGGCAGACACGATTTCTGGGTCCCTTACCAGCAGGACGACTCATGCTTATCATGACATAATCATCACGAAAGGCAGAAGAATGGTCATAGTCAGAGACTGTGTCAAAATCAAGATTTTCTAGGCATTTCTCTGGGGGCACACAAAGGAAGTGTCTCTAGAGTTGAGAGAAAAGGCACTACCAATCAAAGCAAAGTGTCACTGCTTCTTTTATGTCTTGGAGGTAGCGGCTCCAGGACTCTGTATGGATGCTGCAGACATCAATAAATGCTGGAGTGGGAGTTGGCTGGCAAAGGACCAAAGAGCAAGGGCGCTGCACTGGATTCCACATTCGCCCTAATATTTATCAAGTCTCTTCAATGTGGACATTGTTAGGCCTTGGAACAATAGCTCGTGAAGTGCACTACCCTATTTTCAGAGGTCAACTTCAAGGTCATTTTCCAGGCAAGCCTCTGGACACCCCTCATCTAGATTAGGGTTGTCAAAGCACCTTGTACTTCCTTTAGGCTACTATTTATCAAGTGACATCTTAAATGACTGTCTTCTTGGTCTCTGTGTCCTATTAAACGGGAAGCTTTCTGAAAGCAAAACTCCAGACTTTGTCGGCAACACTAAAACAGAACCTTCCATAAAGCAGACATCATTTAACCCACAACTGAAATAAATGAGATGATGATGTAGGGTGCTAGGCATGAGCAAAGTGGAAGCCGCGGGCATCCTTAGGAGGCTTGTCCTTATGAGTTCAAACTGGATGTTGGAAGAGTAAATGGTTAGTTCATCCGATGAGAGAATTCCACGTGAGCAGGTGCGTGCACAGGTTGGAAGGCATTCAAAAGAAAGGTGTGAAATCCTGCGGTTGGAGTTCAGCGGTAATATGGGTGAGTTAGGGCACTAGACGGGCGAGGCAGTAGGGCAAGATGGCACAGAAATTGGTTCCATTAGGGTCAAGTTCAAATAAAATGTAGGTAAAGGCAGCAGTCCTGGCCAGAGGAAGGTGCTGACCTCAAATTATTCCTTGGGCAAGAGCCAGGGACCACACAGGCAGCGCCTCGCGCGCCTCGCCCTGCCCACAACACGTGCCGCTGCTCGAGGGCATCCCTCCTGGCGCGGTGACCAAGGGGACTCCAGGGACGCCCAGGGAGGGACGCCCGGGGCGGGACGCGCAGGCGCGCTGAGGCCTGGCGCCCCAAGGGGCGGGCGGGTGTGCGCGCTTCCTCGCGCACGCGCGCAGGGAGGGGGCGACGGCCGCTGTGACGCTGTTGCGGCGGCGGGCGGGCGGCGGTGCGTGAGGCGCGCGATTCCCCGCGTCTTGGGAGCAGTGCCTGGGCCCCCGCTGCTCCGCCGCCGCCATGTCGGGCCGGTCCGTCAGGGCCGAGACCCGCAGCCGGGCTAAGGACGACATCAAGAAAGTGATGGCGGCCATCGAGAAAGTGCGGAAATGGTGAGGGGCCGGGGCCGCCGGCGGGGGTCGCCGGCGCAGGCCCAGAGGAGTGCCGGACTGGCCGGCCGGGTGGGAGCCCACGGGCTGGCGCACGGGGGGAGGGGTAGCAGTCGAAGGCGGGAGGAGGGTGCTGCTCGCCTCGGCGTGAGGTCAGAGGGCGCGCCGGTCGCGGCCAATCAGCAGGTCTCCCGGCTGGCAGGCCCGCCCACCTGCCCGCGGGCGTCGCTTCGCTGGGCAGCCGCCGGCTTCCGGCCGCTCTCGGGCGGCCGGGCATCGCTCTGTGTGCCCGCCCCTCTCTGGGTGCGTTTGCGTTCGGGGCGGTCCTGTGTGCGAGTCAAAAGTGTGAGTCAGTTTCCCGTCGCCAGACTGAGCGTTCTGCGTATAAACTCGTCTCAAGTTTGGTGAGCGCTCCTCGGTGCCTGCCCTGACCCGGGACCCGGGTGGTCCTGGGACTGCAAACCCCTCTCCAGTCCGTGGCTTCCGGTCCCCTCGCTGCGTTTTGACTTGGTGTCCTCACTGCTGGTATGGAGTCGTGACCCCCTCGTTTGGGAACGATCCCGGTTGACCCTGTTTGGCATCGGAACTCTGATGCGTCATCCCATTAAACTTTTAATGCCATCTGTTTGCGTCAGCTTCTTGATCTCTCCACTCTGATGACTAATTAAAAAGCTTAGGTATGTGTGTTTACCTCCCGGTAAGCCTTCCCCATATCCTCACATCCCTCATCTGTTTCCCTCTTTAGGGACATCCTTACCTGGGGATTTATTTGCGTGTATATTTGTTCATTTCCTCCCAAGATCAAGTTTCTTACTTGATGTCTGCCTTCTCCACATAGAGTGGGGTCGGGACTCATTATAAATATGAGTTAGCTAATTCATGACTTCCTCTCCGAATCTAATCCTCCTAGGTTTTTTGTGAAACCTAAGAATCTCGGCACACCTTTCTCTTCTGGCCATCTCTGCCCTCACCTGCAGCCTAGGCCATATGACCATCCACTCACCTGGAACTTGTACCAGCCTCCCTGTGATCTCCCTGCTTCAGCTCTTATGCCTTCCTCATACCGCATTCTGATTTCATCGTTCTCACCTTAGCACTCACCTCCTTGGAAAAGAAGACTTTGGTCACCTCTTCTTGCTCTTAGGAAAAAGAACAGAGAAGATCTTCCCTGCTTCGCCTGCTTGGCTCAAGCTGCCTGCTTTCCCAGGATCTGGCCATCTTTCAGTTGGAGCCACACTGCTGTTCCTGCTACCGGGCATCCTTTCTATACCCGCCCCTCCTTGGCTAGTTAACTCCTAGCTCAGTTCAAAAATTGCTTCTGCGAGGACACCTTTCAGGATCCCCAATGCAATCTAGGTCAGGTCCCCTTCATAGAACTTTCATTTCCACAGTTGTATTAGGTTGAACCATGAGACATTTTCTGGTGTGCCTTGGAGGAGTAGCAGTTAGGTCACTTGCCTTGGAAGAAGTGCATGTCTCCTTGGTTTGAGACCTGGTCCAGGGGGCGGAACCAGTACGAACAACTAAAATAAGGTGCTTCTTCCATCTGTCTGCCTGCCTGCTCACCTTCATTCCTGCCTGCTCCTTTTCTTTACAAGAAAAAAAAAGACGTTTCCTGTATTTGGCTTTTTAACTTACTGAAAAATGACAACTTGGTGTGGGTAAACCTGATGACTAAGTGACTGAGAATTGAGTTTTTTTGACGTCATTTCCAACTGGAATGCAGGCTCTGTGGAGGTAGGGATTATGCCTCTTGTTTCCTGTGTGCCCAGGGCCTATCACAGGGTCTTGTATGTTAAATATTTGTTGAGTAAATGAGGAAATGGAGTGGCCTGTCCAGTAATCAACTTCAATTCCTAAGTCTTTAGTTCATTCTTCTTTTGGTTACAGCAGTCTCTACTCATTGTCTGCTGAATATTAACAGCGACCTCAGTAGCAGTGCATGTTTTTGCTTTTTTATTACTTCAGATGTGAACTTGAAACTTTGAGAAGTCATGCTTCAGGCATCTCACCTCTGCTTGTCTGTAGTCTACTCCCTTATTTAAGAATGTCGCCTGCCTTTTCCTAGGTATGTTCCTAGAGGGAGGAAGAACACTAGTCATTCTTTAAAGGAATATCTGAGTTCTTTTCTTTTTTGTTTTTCAGTTATTTCTTTTTAAGCATCCCTTGCATGATTTTTTCCAGAAGCCAGTATAAGGCTCTGTTTTGTCCATTGGAAGCATCCTGCTCTGCTCCCGCAGTTTTTAAATGGAGTCCTGCTTCATCCCGGAATTTTGCTGGAGTCAATAGCGATCCCTTCACAGAATAGCCTTCAGTTGCCTTCAACTTCTTTGCCACCTTCATATGTGACCATGATTTCCTTATCTTTTTCATTCCAGTGAACTCTAAAGGGACCATATCTTTATACATTCTTTATCTTCTGAGTTACTTTTTGGGAAGATCCCCAAGTTTGCTGGTGTGTTGTATTTGTGTAGTCTGTGAGGGAAAAGGCACTGGTATATTGTACTTGAGGAAAAGTGTTCAGTAGAGGGTTCTGAGTGAAGGAATCCAATCGAGAAGTCTTTCTAGAAGGCCTGATTTTGCACTGAACATTAATATGATTTGATGGAGAGTATGTTTAGAAGGCATTTTAAGATTGAAGGAATGATATGCTGAGAAATAGAAAAGCAAAAGTTATGAACAGATGGCGCACTTTTGTGGCTCAGGTGACTGGGGTGGCTAAGGTACAGACCTGGGTTTGAGACATGGCATGGGGGTGAAGGGGAGATAAAAAAGCAGTTACGAACAGAAAATATATTTATTTGGCTCTAAGAGTATGTTTCTTTTCTTTTAGGGAGAAAAAGTGGGTGACTGTGGGTGACACATCCCTCAGGATATTTAAGTGGGTTCCTGTGGCAGACAGCAAGGAGGTAAGTGTGGAAGAAAGTCAAAACAACAAAAAGGCACTATTTTCTTCCTTCCTGCCTTCCCTCCTTCTACCTCCCTCCTAATTATAAGGAATTTATTTCACCAGAATTGAGTTGAAAATACTTCAAAGCACCGTGTTTCATTATTAGCTCATTCTCCCCTTTGCCCTTTTCTTAACCCTTTCTTTTCCAGGACTCCGTGAACTGCAGCTTGGCCTACTCCCTGCATCATAGTTTTATTGGAACACAGCAGTGTCCATTGGTTTCCTTATTGTCCATGACTGTTCTTGAGTTATAATGGCAGAGTTGAGTAGTTGCCTTAAGACTTAAGGGTCTGCAAAACCTAAAATATTTATCACCTGACCATTTAAGAAAAAGTTTGCTGGCTTCTGCTCTAATCCAATTAGCTTATCCATAAATGCCTTTCTAGTTCTTCCATGGGTTTATTTGGCATTTGGGTATTCTTGAAACAGACATAGTGTTGTACTTGGGTGACTTAGACGCTAAGCTGGCAAACTGGGGTGTAGACCGTGGAAAGCCCGAGGATCCTTGTTCTTGACCTGGGACTAGGGGAAATCACCAACAAAACAAATACTAAATAAAAGTACTTCTCTCTCCTCTCCCTTTTTCTCTTAAAGAAAAAAAAGACAGCATTTTTCTGTTTTTACATATATATGAATATATATGCATATTTATATATATTATATGTATATGTAAAAATTCATCCATCTGTAGTTACTCGCCTTCATTCCTGCCTGCACTTTTCCTTTAAAAAAAAAAAAATCTATCTTGTCTTTGGAGTTCGTTAGTCCTTTTCGTTGTTATGTGGAATTTCATCACTATAAGATTGCACCATAATTATGTTTTGAATTCTCTTATAAATGGACATTTGGTTTGTCCACAGTTTGGAGTTAATAGGAATAACTTGAACATTTTTATTCAGTGTGTGGGTCAACATGTGCGTGAGTTTTCCCAGGATATATTCCTTAGAGTGGAATTAGACCTTGTGTATTTTGACCTATACTAGCTGGTGCACTTCCCCAAAGTGATTGTGCCATTCTGTATTCCCATGGGAAATAGAGTCTTCATTGCTCAGCTCTTCATCGGTAGTTGACATCGTTACATATTAAGAAGTTGGTATTGTTAGATGTAAAGATCCGTCGTTGTGGTTGTGTTTCAGTGATTGTGTAATTACTAATGAAGTTTGTTCAGCATCTTAATGTTTATTAGACTTTCCGATTTCTTCTTCAGAAGCACCTATTTTAGTCTATTTGGTTGTGATCTTTTTCTTATGACTTAGAGGAATTCTCTTGTGTAGGAGACACAAATCCTTTATAGATAATATATTATTCATATCTTTTCTCATTCCGTGACTTGCCTTTGTACTTTCATGCTGCCGCAAACAACAGAAATTTTAATTTCCATGTAGATAAAGTTATCTTTTTCTTTATTAGTGCTTTTAAATGTCTGAGGAAATCTTTTCCTTCTGTGAGATTATAAAGTATTCTTTCATATAATCATCTACAAGTTTATAATTCTGTTTCTGTGTATAACACTGGTGTCGATTTTTGTGTATTTGGAGGAAGGGCCTCAGTTTCATTTTTTTTCCCACACGGGGATGTATTTGTCCATCACTGACAACACTGTTCTGTCCTCCTGCTCTGTAATACCACCTTTATCATATTTCAAGCTGTGGTGTGTGGGTCTGTTTCTACATGTTGACACCAGCTTTTTGGTAGCACAGATGACTGCAGTAGACATTCCTGAAGTAGATTCTGTCTGGATTAGGTGCCCCGGAGAGGGATTGCTCTGTTGGAGGATGTACATGTTCTTACTGAATGCTGCCAGGTCTCCGCAGTGGCTGCACCAGTGTAGTTAGCTTACTTCCTAGTAGTGCTGGAGGGCCCCCTAGCTTTGAGATCA
>RJWH01007010.1:32984-46067 GCA_004363575.1 Solenodon paradoxus | reverse complement strand
AGGGCAAGAAACACCCAGGTACTAGGTTATGAACTAAAGTTCTTTCATTCTCTCTGTCTCTGTCTCTCTGTCTCTGTCTCTCTGTCTCTCTCTGTCTCTGTCTGTCTCTGTCTCTCTCTCTCTCTGTCTCTCTGTCTCTCTCTCTCTGTCTCTCTCTGTCTCTCTCTCTCTCTCTCTCTCTCTCTCTCTCTCTCTCTCTCTCTCTCTCTCTCTCTCTCTCTCTCTCTCTCTCTCTCTCTCTCTCTCTCTCTCTCTCTCTCTCTCTCTCTCTCTCTCCCCTCAACCCTTATTTCTGTCCTTCCTATAACGTTTGAAAAACTCGTTTTCTCCAACAGGCAGAGTGGGACTGAAAAAGGAACCCTGGGTGGTTAGAGGAGCAGATTTTTCCTCCTTTCTATGCCAGACACTAGGGTTGGTGGAAATCTAACAGTGGTCAAGCACAAAGAAATTCTACCCACTTAATTCACAGATATTTATTTTTATGATCCTGGTTCAAAGACACCTTATCACTCATTCTAATAGTTTTCAGACTTCCTACAACAATTGAGCAACATACTGGGTCTTCAAAGTTTTTCCCCCAGGAAAGCTCTGGTATAGATATTTACATTGTTAACGATGGGACCATCATACCAATCCATAGATCAAACAAGAGGAAGGAACCAGGCCATCTTCCAAAGGTAATTCTGCTAACCTGAGCTGTGACACCTCTGGTATAGAACTGTCTTGGGATGTTTCTGATTTTGAGGATGAGGTTGGGAAATATTCAAGAGTCAATGAAAATGGTTGTAGGGCTCAAGGTGGGTTTAAATGCCATTGGAAAACTGATGATCATTCTCAAATGTAACAAAAATAATTGTGAAATTTGAATGGACAATGAGTGGAGGGACTTCTTTTTCTATAGCTGAAATAAAGAAGTCATTTGAAGGAACAAAATTCCTGTGTCCATTTAGAAATAATTGCTTTAACGTCAAAGGAGATACTGAAAGTTGTTTAAAAGGATTGTGAATTTGAATATAGTGATATTGATGGTTTAACTTTATTTTTATGTTGTGGAGTCTGAAAGTCCCAGGTTCTATGAATCCTTCTAGTCTTATCTTCAGTTTTCCTGAAAGTCTTTTCAAAAGGTCAGGTTCCAATCTCACTGTGCTGGGTACTGCTTTCAGCACCATGGACAGTGACCACATGCTGGTCCTACTCCAAAGTACATTTAACCAAGCAATTCTAGTCATCTTTGACAACTCCTCTGGTTGTTTACTTTTTCCCCCCCTTGAAGTGGATAAAGTAAGTTAAATGGCTTGAATATATAGCAAATAAGGCTTGATACAGGATAAAATTTATCTTGAATAAAGAATACCTTTCCATATGTGATTGTTCTAAGGGTTAGAATATGTGTTAAAAGGGGAGAAAATCCACAGATGTGCTAGCATTTTCTGTCTACAAACATGATGTCTTTAAATGAAGAAAGAAAGCCTGCAAAAGTAGTGTAAATTTATAAATATACTGACTAAAAATAAAATAGGTGTTCTTATAGTTTAGAAGTACATGATGCTTGCATAGATTTGTCTGAGATTTTTGTGAAAAAAGTGACTTGACAGTAACTATGTGTTTCTTCAACAGTTGGGAATGAAGGCTTATGTCCCCTCCCTAATTTACCAAGTGTTCTTTGTCTCTTGTGTTCCCGGACTTTTAAAACTGCATAATATTTTAAGTTCACCTTCTCTATGCTAGTACCATGGAAAGAATAATTTCTTGCCTACAAGATGGGAAAGTATCTGTTACTTGTCTGCTTGATTTATTTGTCTTATAGGGAAAGCAGAATTTAAATATATTTTTCTAAATGTTTTTAGTAAATAAAGTGGCAGAACCATACTAAAAAAAAATCCAGAAAGATTTGAAGAGAAGATTGATCTTGTTAAAGGTAAGAATAGAAGGAATCAGGTATAAATTGTTGAGATATCCACTTGGTGTTGGCTTTCAAAACACTCACTGCATAAATAGCAAAATGTAACTGAAGGTTCTATTCATTATCAGTCAAATCCATTGGCCTCTATGATCTATTTCCTATTTTTTCTCTTAATGTCCACAATTACTATTTTATTGGGAATATAGTTTGTGAGTTAACAGCACACCAAGTCATCCTCAACCTGATGATTTTGAACTATGTAGTTTAAAGAAAAACTTCTTCAAAGGCAATCTTTCTGTTCAATATGATCACCTAAATCTAAATTGGAATGAAATAAGTGACTAACAGTGAAGCTCATATAAATTCTGGCTGGTACCTAAGTACCTTCTAGACCAACAGGGTTATACTAATATCTGGAAAGAATGCAGTTTCCTTTGCATATTTGACATTAAATCAGTTAGTCAATTATTTATCAGATTAAATTTCAATGACCTAAAACATGGGGGGAAATAATGGAAATTTGGAAAAGTAAATGAATTAATTAGGATGCACATATAATGTAAGACTATTATGTTTTTATAGAAAATATATTTAAGATAAATTATATAACTTTTTACTCTCAGGGACATTTTCTGGGAACTCTATCAAAATAATTGGAATTTGGGGGACAAAATCTTTCATTTCAAACTTTAAATGAATCAACTCACTGTCTATTGGGGATGTTCTTGAAAAGATGTTGGGAAAGATGTTTAAAAATTCACTTTACTTAAAAAGGTATATTTTTCAGAAAATGAAGCTCAATTTTTTCTAGGCAAGTCATGACAGTTTAGAAATTCATCTTTTCAATTATTTGGTGAAAACAATTTATATCTCTGGGTAAATGATCCACATTAAACTCAAAACTACACTTTAGTTTTCAATTAGCCTTGGAGGGAGGGGTTACAACAGAAGGAGTAAAAGGGTGGGGGGAGTTGGATCGGTATCCTGGTAGGACAAAAAGGAAGATAAAGCATGATGATAGAAATATTTCTGAAGTCTACATGTGTCAGGAGACAGATGTATGGCAATGGGGGGAAAAAACTACTACATTTTTCCTGCTTTGCCCCTTTAAAAGAGCCATTCCCAGTACTGAAAGGCTATTATGAGCGAATTAATAAATTACACAGCGAATTATTAAATCCAGATAATTACAAGGAATAAGTAAGTAATCATTAGTTATCTCAGCTAATTACTGTGGGTCAGAGCCAGGCAGAATGTGAAATCCTCCTCGGGAATTGAAATTAACTTTGCACAGTGAGTCTCTGCTTGACATCCCCAGTCTGTAGGCACATGGCAGCTCCCTTGTGAGCCAGTCTTTCTATTTAACTTGGAGAGAATAGAAATAAAATTAAGTGGCGATGTGATAATAGGAAGCTGCTCAGAAAGCAAACTGTGGATTTTATTCTGTACTTTCAATGCCTGGAGATGAAAGCTTTATTTACACCAGTTTGAAAAAAATTTAAAGCACCCTTGTTGAGATGGGTTCCCTGAACACACACATACACACACACACACACACACACACACACACACACACACACACCTACAGCCTTCTCATGTGACAGTCAGATTAGCATGAAGAACAAACGTTTTTTTTGTTTTTTTTCTTGAGGGGTGTGTGTGAGTGTGTGTGTGATGGAGGGGCAACAACGAGAAAGAAAAATAAAATGAAAATATTACTCTTTGTTTCATCCCACACAGTGGAAAGGCTGTCGAAAGTGCAGCCTGGTCTAATAATGTTTGTTTTGTTTGGGTAACAACATGCTTTCATCTTGCCACAGGAAAAACCAGTGCAGTGCAAATGCTGTCTCTAGTTGATCTTTCGCCAGATGCTTGAAGAACTGATGTCACCTTTTTTCTTTTCTTTTCTTTTTTTAAAATACAGCAGCATTTTCTGAAGCCAGCTCCCTCTCTCCCTTCCACTCCCACCACCCCACCAGCCCTTTTCAAAGGGCAGACAGCCAAGCCCCACGCCTGTTGGAAAGTGGAAAATGTCTCTCGTTGTGGTGAAGTGATTGTGGGTACCACAGAGTTGGAAAGGCTGGACAGACGAAGACAACTGCTGTTCATTTATTAAAATGAGGGAGCTTTCTTTTTTCTTTCTTTTTTTTCTTTTTTTTTTTATCAATTGCAATTAGATGGACAGTCTTTCCGCTCATTCCCTGCTCTAGTCTGGGATGATAATAAAAATTTAATGAAGCCTGGGACGAGCAGAGAGCGCTGTCTAGGGACCGTGGAATAGAATATTTTAACTGTACATTTATACCAACTGTCTGGCTTCAAAGACGTGACTGCTTTTAATCTCGAATTAGAAAACCACAGACTTGAAATTAAATATTAGCTACCCTCGGATCCCCTTCCTTTCTGAAATATTGTCACGACTCTGTTTTCCTCCGTTGGCCCGTAACACACACATCTTAGGTCTCCAATTACATTTCCGTGAATAATAGATGGCTTTGATAGGGTGCAGTATTCTGGTGCTTTTGTGTGTGTGTGTGTGTGTGTTTTAAATAGAGTTAATGTAATATTAATTGGCCGTAGATGTTATAAGAATGCACGGCCCCCTTTTCAGGAACAAATCGATGAGACTGGGATGCGAGAGACCGAAGGCGAAGGCTTTTCCCACTTCTTTGTGGAGGGGACCTTCTCACAGCTTTGCTAGGAGAAGAAGTCCGCGACGCAGAGGTTCAGCCGCGGGGAGCGAGGACTGGCGGCGAGGGCGGAGGTAAAGGGGCCAGAGACAGAGAGCAGGGCGAGGGGACGGAGATCACCCTGGGGCTTCCCTCGCCTTTCAAGGCTAAAGCGTCGTAGACGCCAGGCCGGCTCAGCGGGGAAACAAGATTTCTGCCCCCCCAGCCCCCACCCCTCCGCCGGGCTTACCGCCACTTCGCCCCCACCGGCCTCCGGTGGCCGGCCAGCCCCACTCCCCTCTCCTCCAGTTCGGGGTGCGAGCTGTTGAGGGGAGGCTCGGGAGGAGGTGAGGGTTGGAGTCTATGGGGGGGGGGAGCAGCGCCGCTCCCCCGGCTCGACCCGCTGGTCTCGGCCCCGCGTGGCCCCCAGAGCCTGGGGGAGCAGGCGCCTTGCCAGGCGCGCAGCCGGGAACCCGCGAGAAGGAGGCCCGGGCGCCTCGCCCCCTCGCATTTTACTAATCACGTCTATTTAAATTCTAGCGCGGTCCGCCGCGCTCTCACTGGGAAAGCTCAGGAGAACTGGACCCATCAATTATTCTGAAAAAAATCCCAGACTACGTGAGGCTCCAGGCTGCGGGAGGGAAGCGGCGGGAGGAGGAGGAGGAGGAGGAGAACTAGCCCCTACCCGTCTCCGCGCCTCTCCGCCCTTCCCGCGCCGTTCCGGGGAGGGGCGCTTCGCTTCTGGGTGCCGGGGCCCCAGGGAGCCCAGCGTTCTCTGGGGCTTAGAGCCGTCGCGGACCAGGAGGGGAGGCGGTGGGCGAAGCTGGGACCTGACCGGCTTTTCTTTCCCTTCCCTGCCCTTTTCTTGTACAGGTTGCAGTCCGGTGCGCACCGACGAGACGGATCACGTTTCCCGGCTGCGACCCGCTGCTGCACCCCTCCCGCCCTATTCACCACATCCCAAGGCGGGTCGCTTGGTGGGGGGTTGCTAGACGGGAAGTAGTCTCTGCTCAGCTTTCTTGGGCTCCACAGCCCTGCAAGGGTGCGGCCTTGGGGACCTTCTAGTTCAGACGCCTTTTAGGAACCTCGGTGCTGAGTCCTCCTGCGCGCACCCCGCCCCCTCGGCGGCTCCAGGATGCCCCGAGGCCGAGCTGCAAACCGCGCGCGCAGCTGGACCCGCAGAAAGAGCGCGCTGGCTCTAAAGTAGGTAGGCGGGGAGCAGGACGAGTAATTACTGCCCCCCAAGCCTCGCCGCCCCCACCCCGCCCGGGGTCTGCAGCCATCACTCCAGCTGTCACTCGGCGGGAAGCGAGCACCCTCCCCCTCCCCAGACTTTGCTGGAGCTCCGGGAAGCCTGCAGCCCCCAGCTCGCCCAAGTGTTGGGGTCGAGTGTCTTAAATTTGTGTTATAATTTTCATAAATATAAGGGCTTCCTCCTCCCTCTTTCCTCCCCTAAATTTCCAATTTTCTGTACCCTGGGAGCATGTTCAAAGTCTTACTTGTGTAAATTAGGAGGGTTTTTCTCCCCCCCCCCCCCACCTTCTGATGGAGAGTTCTCTTGCTTCCCTCAGTAATTTGAGGAGACAAGATGATGATAATTATGCGTCACATTTTGGAAAGAAAGACACCTGACTCCTGTAAGATGCCAAAGGCGTCCTGTAAAATCAATGGGGTCTTATTAAAAAAAAATACTGATGGGTTTCTAAATGGTTCAAAGGCTTACATTGCGACCCTCTGCAAAATGAGTGGACTCAGTGGAAGGGTGTAGCACTGGGCGGGACAGTCCTACTTCCCCAAGGGTTTCCAGGGCTTTCCTCTTGGACGATCTGTAATGATGCATTTTGGTTAAACTAGTGGAGGCTAGCAGACTTCCAAAGACAGAGCAGGTCTTGAGTGGGGGAGTTACTGTCCTGGAGCGTGAGGTGGGTGGGTGGAGGGAAGGTAACCTCTTTGGAGAAAACAGTTACCTTAAGTTCCAAATTCAGCAGCAGTTGGGAACCTCAGATGTAAGAGCTCAATTTCCCAGGAAGGTCCCTATGCTTGCCCCAAATAATCACCTTTTTGTTTCCTTCCTATGGGCTTCTATTCCTCCCACAGCAGGAGAGGAGCACAGGATGAGGTATCGCCCCTGGTGGAGATGGTCTTGGGCACAAGCTAGGTCTGTATGGTAAAGGCACTCTGAGGACCACCCCTCCAACTCACGTTTCTGTGAGTGCAGGTGCTGACCCCACAGACCCCTAGGAGGTAGAGACCCCCATTGAACTCAGACCTTTACCTCCTAACTGCTCATCTGGGTAACACATGTAGATGGAGGTTCACAAACCTACCCACAGGTGTACCCAGAGCCACCGTCCAGTCAGCCTGCCTTCCTGCAACTTTGCAAGCTCATCAAAACCTCTCACTCTGGGGGAAGGTGCTGGAGACTCACCTGCATGCAACTCTGTTTAGTGCGCCCATTTGGCTACTTTGACATTCTGTTTGCCACAGGTGTCCTCCCTGCCTGTCCAGACCTTTTCTGGATCTTGGGGCTGCAAAGGGGGAAACTGCCTGTGACTCCCTGGAGGGACCTGGGGCGGGAGGTGTCTCTGGGCTCAGCAGCGGTGAGACACCAGAATGAGTTGGAGGATTCTCTTGGACCCAGGGTCCAGCGCTTCAAGCCATAGTGCTTCCATAGAGAGAAGCCTGGCTCACTGGGTCTAAGCCCCTGTTGGTACCAACTCTGAGATCTACAGCCCTGGAGCCAGCTAACTTTCCCTCTCAGCTCCTGGGAGTCACCACTTTTTCAGCTGGAACCAGAGGAAGGCAGCCGACTGCTTTTTCCTCCACCTCCGGAGTCTTTGTGGGGAAGGGCAGTCAGCCCATGACGGCCCACTGAGGACTGATTGTTCCTTCTGAGAGAACACATTTCCGAGGCTCCTGGGGTTCACCTTTCTACCCGAAGTCTCTAACTTCCCACAAACAGTCCTGATGGGTGAGGTAAGTATTGGTGGTCCCTTTCATTTCCTTTCGTCAACTTTTTGCATTTGGCAGCTCTGAAAGCTTTTAATTACAGTATTGGGCAGGGGTGCGGCAGGCTTCTATTTTCCTAAATCATTCCATTGATCCCTCCCCATCCGCCCCCACCATGATGCTTTCCTTTTCTGTAAGAAGCATTTTTTCCCTGGATTCACTCAGTGTAAGAGGTGAGCTGGGAAGAGAGGGAGTGAGAGGGGGAGACAGTGGTAATGGGGGAGGGATGACCCCCTCTCTCCAGAGAGAGGGAGAAATGCCAAAGTGACTACTTCTGCCAGCTCCCCGTCTTACAGAGGAGGGAGCAGGGGTGTAATAAAATAGCAGTGTTCCTACTGGGGTTGACAAGGGACCAGCCCAGCTCCTTTCGGCCAGGTATTCAGTTTGTGACCTGGGGCAGGGCCAGAGTGCCCAGATAACTGATCTTTGATCTTGGTCATATGCTTTCTTTCACTGTAAAGAAAATCACTAAGTCCCCTAAAGGTGACTGAAACTTTGCACTGGGATGGAGGGAAGAAGTGGAAGAAAACGATTAGCCGATCAAGCATTCTGTGTTGAAATGTGACAAACGCCACTTCTCCTTCGGAAAAAACTCAGGTTTGTACCCTCTCACAGTCTGGCGAGGTCAGGTGTCTGCAGTTTGGTTACTGGTTTTGTTAGTAATACAACTTTTTGTTTTTTCAAAAATAGTTCTTACCATCCAGTTGTGGCAGCTGCAAAGATGGTCCCATGATGAGTGACATGAGAAAGGAGAAGAGTTTCACTGTCAGACAAAGGAGAACTGAGGTTACTGTTTCTACTTGCTCCCACTGCTGCAGCACCCTACACTGGTGGGGAGAAGAGAGAGCCAGACGTCCCCTGCATGCCCATTAGCACCAGAAGTGCGTGCAGTTGGAGAGATGGGCTGGAGGGGAAGAGTAGGGAGATTTTTTTTTTTTTTTTTTTTTTTTTTAAGGAAAGGTGCAGGGAGGAATGAAGGCGAGTGGACAAGCAGCCAGGCAGAGAGAGGAGGAAGAAGCATTTTCTTTATTTTTTATTTAGTTGTTCGTCTTGTTTATTCTCCCTGGTCCAGGATGTGAACCTGGGTTATTGGGGGTGTATGTGGACTGTGCTTCAGCTGGAAGCAGTTGACTAAACCTCTGCTTCACCAGGGCATACTAAGAGTAGGCAGATTTAAAGGAATAGCAATATATTTATTGTTCCCCAACTTAAAACTACTTCATAGTCAAGTGATAAAGGTAAAAAGCATCCTTCCTCTCCACTATTTTACTTCTGATTAGCAGGTATCGGTTACAGCAAGATAAAATGATTAATTCAGCCAGGACAAAAATCTCTTTTAAAGTTCAGTCCCCCCACCCTTCGATTGTTTGCCTCTCCTCCCCTCTTCTTATTACGCTCATCTCCCAAATAACTTGGATGAAGGAAATCTAAGGAACTGCTCTCACTGGCAGAAACAACTAAGTGAGAGAGAATTTCTGTATTAACTTTCACACTGTTCATGGGTTGCTTATTAAAAGGATCCCCCCAATCCATATTTATCTTGCATGGCTAAGGCAGAGAAAACTGCCCTGGATGCAAGAAGGCTTAGCTTTCTTGTATCAGAGAGGCTATGTTTTGGTTTGTAATTTATAATAAACAAGCCATAGGCAAGCTAGAGTTGGCTGGTTTCTCAGGTTTTGCAAACTCACTCTTAGACAATCTCCCTGGTTCAGGGGAACAGAGGCAGCTGTAAGCAACCTCGGTCTTACACAGGGCATTCACTCGTTGCTAAGTGGACACAGGTAACAACCATTTCAGGCTCACTCCTCTCCCAGCTTCCTATTCACCGCCAGAGGAGCAATAGACTGAAAGAAAATGAAGAGCCAAGGCCCAAATCCTTTCATTCACTCAGATGAGTATGGAAGGCACAGAAGGAAAAGTAAATAAGCAAAGCTACAAATATCCCTTCCACTTCAAATTAAGGTGTCCATTATCTTCCAACCTTTCCTCTCTGAACTCCTGTTCTCAAATTCTCTTCCAGTCTTTCTTTCTGCCTCACTACTACCATCTCCATCTAGCTCCTCTTCCCACCCCTCTTTCTCCTTCTTCCTTTTCTTTCCCAGCACACTCTTTCAGAATCTCAGTGCGTGCAAAGCTAGGAATGAGATCTCAAGTGACTTCACCGAGGGAGGATTCTAAACAGTCATCAAAGAACTTAGATCCTGGTAAGGATATATGTATAGGGAGCACACCATACCAATGTGGGTCCTGGTGGAGGGTTGGTGGGGCCCTTCTGGGATTGGTGAGTGTGAGCTGCTGGTCTCAAGGAAATGAATCTGGACCTGACGCCCTTGAATCACCTGGAGCAGGTGCTAAGGACATTTTCAGTTTTTTGGTTGAGCAGAAGCGCACTTGGATTCTCAGAGACACCATATTTACTGCCTAAACACACTGACTTTCAGATGGAAATGCCATCAGTTGTCTCTGCCCAATTTTGTTGCAGATCTATTAATCATACCCACAAGGATTGCCAAAATGGCAGGGCTCTCTTCGCTTTTCAGTTTATACAGAACAGAATCATTTACATAAAGTCCTTAAGGCAAATAACTGTTGGGGCTCTAATTTATATCTGATCGAAAATTAGCCGTCATTATGCGCTCCATTAGCAGCGTCTTTAATGTGCTTCTAAGCACCATTTGTCAAGCGGCTTGTTAATATCCGTCAAGTCTTTAAAGTTGAGAGCTCATTAAAGAGTGCGCTCTGTTATTGATGTAATTTAGATGAGTTTGGAAGAGCAAGTACACCAGGCCTTGAACGGGCAACCTCCAGAAGCCAGGGCGACGGGGCCTTTGGTGTCCATTGCACGGTATCAGTGACTTCCCAGAAGCCTTCGCGCTTCCCGATTGGCTGGTCTCTGGATTCCCTGAATCCAGGTGTCAAGCCTTCATTTCTCTGGAAAGACCTGTGTTTATCTTCAATGCTTCCTTTTCCCCTCTCCTCTATTCACATTTACCATGAGTCACTGAACCTTAGGAGGTGTGGAGGGTATAGAACAAATGGGCCCTAAATTAAGATCCTTTATGAGGGAATTGGCCATTTTCTTTTCATTTACCCCTTCTCACCTCCATCCCCTATTAAATGCCTATAGATCTTTACTTCTTGAGATCCGCCCTCTATCCAGTGGGATAAAGAAAATATTCATTGAGAAAACTGTAGGTCTAAAGACAGAGATACTGCTCTTGAACCTATTTTGATGGAGATACAGTCAACCCGCTTAATTATGTACATATTATTACATTATCTATCAACCACTCCATCAGAAGAGCATAAAGGCCAATAAATTACCTCCGTTATTTATCTAAAAATCCATATATTTTGTCATTTTCTTTCTGGAGGAGTTTATGTTAGTGTAAACCAATAAAGAAAACCATTAGCACAGCCAGAAAATTGCAACTGAGTGTGAGGATAATTCCACCACAGGAATAAATAACGGTTAGGAAGCCACATTTTGTCCAGCATCTTTCTGGTAGGTTGTATTAGCCTCCTTTTGATTCAAGTCTTGAGAGTGTCTGTGAATCCTCCTCTCAGAGGGTTAGTAAGATTTCGCACACGGCCACCCTCCTCTTCGAAATCCTACAACAAAAGGGAAATATTCAGAACACTAGCATTTTTGAGCCCCCACTTCTCTCCCTGCTCTAAATTCACTTCCTCTCCGGAGGCCTTCTGGGGACTCAGAGATTAATGCAAGATAATGAAAGACATTAGGCATTTTATTCTCGCCTCTAAATTTCCAAGATCCTTTCAGCCTCAGAAGCTGGTAGGGGCAGATGGCTCTGCTTTATCAGATGGAAGTGAAAGGACCAAGAGTTTAGGAACTGGGGCCGTATGGGGTAGGTCCAAACCCCTCAAAGTCTTTTCCAAAACTCTCTCTTTGATGGACCTGCCCAAAGAGTCGTCTCATTTTCACCCCGTGGCGAACAACTGATTCTCACACTCCACACCTTTAAAGAGTTCTCTCCATACCCACGGAGAAAGAGAAGGGAGAAAGAAAGATATAATAAGATCAATCTAAGGACATATTGAGGTCATATAACAGCACAAATATTCTCAAGTGCTCTGTATAATGTGCAGTGGGGATTTTGGGCAGTTTTATTGTGTGATAGGATCCTCGTCTCCGTTGTTTTTTACAGGATTCCTCCAGGCTAAAGTAATAAAGCGAGTAATTAGAATGCTAAAGACAGATGTAAATAACAGGAAGGAGACAGCGGTGACAGATGAGCGGCTGGGTCAGGGGGAGCCCAGTTGGTGGAAATGACACCGCTTCCCGGCTCCCGGTCCCCTCCCCCCGCCCCTTTCTCTCCGACAACTCTCCCCGCGGAGCCGTGGCCTCAGGCGGCCGATCGGGACGCAGCGGTCAGAATTCATTCTGGAGGCGCCGCGCGGCAGGGGGCTGGGGCGTCCCGCGCCCCGGGAGCCGGATCGGCCGCCGAGCGGCGGCTGGAGGGCGCCAGGGCCTCTCCGGGGCCGCCTCCCAGGGCCCGGGATCCTCGGTCGCCTCCCCCAGCCCCGCCCGCAGCCCCGGCTCCTGGCGCTTCGGCGGAGGGAGCCCGGCGGCCTCTTAGTCCCCCACCCTCGCGGCTGCCTCCGGGCTTTTCTGGCCTTTTCTCCCAAACTCCAGCCAAGACGCCTTCACCGCCCACTTAGCCCGGGGAGGCCCGGGCCCGCCCCAAGCCCGCGCGGTCTGTGCCTGGGTCACAAATGTCCCCCAGCAGCGAATCCCACCCGGAACGCACGTTACTGGGCTTCGGCGGACACTCCTCCAAGGTCACCCCATAAAAGCAGCCTTTCTTGGAGCAAGTTTACAAGTTACCCCTTGCAGCATCGAGAAATCCAACCACCCAGACTTGTAGCAAAGATTTCTAACAGGAACATTATTTGCCTTTCCCAATCCTGACCCATCGCCTAGGAAGCATAGTCCTTTCTAAGTGAAGGGTTTCACTCCCCTACCCGCGATTTAAGTAGGTGGAGCAGCCAGGGTGCAGCTCAAAGAACATCAGTGTTACATACATACCTAAGGAATGCAAGCCTATACATATGAGATTATTTTAATGCAGAGGATAAATTACTACAATAATATATGTATGTGTGTGTCAATGTTACTTAAACACTATTTTTGACATTAAAGAAGACTAGTCAGATTTCATCATAGATGCTCTTGTCATTAAATCCCCACTGGTAACCTCCATGATCTGGTGGCCAGAAGGAGTCTTATTCGTGCTTAGAGATGACGACAAAGGCCTGAAACTGGGGCCTGTTCAGGTGTGAAGATTCATTTGAAACACCATGGCAATTCTCCTGCTTTGGCTGCCCTTTGGAGCTGACATGGTTAAAACCAGACAGAAGGGCCCCAAACCCTTTTTGTTTAGCTCTAGAACATCAACTGCCTACACTTTAGCGGCAATACTCTTCAGATTTACACACACACACACACACACACACACACACACACACACACACACACAC